>PNEQ01029476.1:0-29012 GCA_003012365.1 Medauroidea extradentata | reverse complement strand
ACACCCTGTCCTTCACATAGCCCCACAGAAAAAAATCCAAGGGCGTAATGTCCGGGGAACGTGGAGGCCACTGAACGGGGCCATCTCGTCCAAGCCAATGACCAGGGAATGTGGCGTCAAGAGCACGACGCACATCGAGCGACCAGTGGGGCGGAGCGCCATCTTGTTGAAACCACAGATGTGGTTGGAGGTGTTCAACATGGGGAAACGCATACTGCTCCAACATGTCCAGATACGTCGTCCCGGTGACTGTCTTCTCTGCGAAAAAGAATGGTCCGATGACCATATCGCACATGAGGCCACACCAAACGTTAACCTTTGCGCTGTCTCGCAAATTTTCAATTGTGGAATGTGGGTGCTCCGACCCCCAAATGCGAACGTTGTGCCTATTAACGGTTCCCGAGATGTGGAATGTCGCCTCGTCGGAAAACATGATGCGTGACAGAAAAGCAGGGTCCTGGTCGCATCTGTCTAGCATATCACATGCAAAGGCGTATCGTTGGGGATAGTCGTCTGGTTTCAGGGCCTGCACAATCTGAACCTTGTATGCATACAGGTGCAGCTGCTTTCTGAGTACCTTATGGACGGTCGTCCGCGGCATTTGAAGTTCTCGCGAAGCTTGGCGAATTTATTTTCGTGGACTTCGTTGGAATGCTTCACGGACATTTTCGACCTGTTCATCAGAGACCCGCCGACCTCCTCCATGTCTTTTCTCTACGCTTCCAGTGTTCAGAAACTGTGAATGCCACGACTTTATCCTCTTGGCATCGGGCGCAGCTTTGTTGTAAATACGTCGAAATTCCCGCTGCACTTTAATTATAGACTTGAACTCGGCGTACCACAAAACAGTTTGAGCCTTTTCCTGTACAGACACCATTTTGTTGTCGGGAAGTCACCAACACCACAATGCTTCACTTTACGGCTCTGCAATACAGGGTGAGCACAAAAGAAGTATACAATTTAAAAATATCACAAAAACTAAATGGCACAACAACTTTGCGTCAAACCGAGAGGAGCACATATCGAGTCCTGTAAAATGTGGAACAAAACATCCAGAGATTCTCTATTACAATATTAGAATTATAAGGTTCGAAGCCCGTATGTTGTACCGTTCAGTTGTTAAGATTTTTTGAAATTGCATACTTCTTTTGTGCTCACCCTGTATTCAGGCACAAATTTGGTACCTTCAAGGACCCAATGAGCATGTCAGACCTGCAACAAACATAATATTTTTATTTTTACATGACCACTGAAATTAGGGCATTTCGGTATCCGCCTTTTTAGTTTCACGTTACTGCGCTACAATTAAGCTGAATTATTGTGTTATTACTATTATTATACATAGCGAGAGGACAGCGCAGAGTAATTTTAAATAATGCAGTGCTGAAAACGGGGAAAGGACGCCAGTTGTTGAGGAAAGACGGAAAACAGAGGCTACGGGGGCGCTTACACTGACGGGCCTAGGGCGCCTAGCAGATTAAATCCGGTCCTGCGCATTCAACCTCCCTCTGGTCTCCAATCGAACAAGTCGCTGAACTGGTATGCAGTCTTTTCGCTGACAACTCGCCTCTAAGAAATGTTCAGTGGTGACCTTACAATTTTATGATGTGATGTTTGAGATTAAGTTGTGTTGTACTCGCATATACTTTTTTTAGTATTACGAACCACAAGTTATAATACTTAGAATGGGCAGCAAAACTCTCATTTTCGGCCGTTATAAAATTAACTTTTAATATCGGAGAAAGCCCTTAAAAAAAGCGTACGTGAGTGTAACGTTATTTGAATGCTGTTCCTAAGCAGACATCATTCACGTCCGTTGATTATTTTTCGAATAAAGTTGTGTAGGCCGAACCTCTGCGCACCGCACTGCGGCTAGGGCGGGCGGTCACCATCACGCCGGAAGCGCTGTAATACCGCATACATTACAGCGACTTTCTAAGTATTGGCTGTTTAATTGAAAGCCGTCTCCAGTCGCTATAAACTGCGGTAACAGGCGCATACATAAACCATGCTTCATAAAAGCTTTGTTGTTGTATATGCAGCCTGATAGTAAAATCGCAATTTTAATCCAATCTCTTTCGAAAAAGTCCCAGGTAACTCTACTGAGTTTAAATTACATTCTGTATTCACTAACTAAGCAGCAAAAATAAATCAGGTTAGGCTTGACTAAACAAATATGCTCAAAAATACAAATCCCTTTTCATAAGCGTTTAATGTTTAGGAACATTGTCTTATTACTTAGTCACCAGTACATTTCCTATCAAATAGTAAAACACAGAATATAGTTATTGAATTGCTATAATGTTCGCTGGTGTCTGCTATTATTATTATTATTATTATTATTATTATTATTATTATTATATAACCATAATTCTACTGTGTAGCCTTACATGCCTCATACAGTAGACGAACTCGTTGATAGTTACAGTACATGAAATTGTAAATAATGCTATTTATCATGTAAACTTTTCTGGTCTTTGTAAGTTTTTTAAAATGGCAGTGCATGACTGGATGTAGTTTTCTGGACATACACATTTGCGATACAGATGTCTGTAAGAAAACCTACATAGAATAGGAAAACATAAATAAGCAGAGTATATTTTAGTCAAAAGGATACATTGAAACAAAAAAATTACATAAATGGAAACTGATCAAATACACGAGGACAGCCAAATAAGAAAAAATTAAAACATACACCAACCTACTTTGGCAAAAGGACAAACAGACAAAATACTACATTAACCATGAAAGTACGACACAGCGATGCAACGAAACAAAACACAGTCGTTTTCCAGACACGAACAGAAAAGGGACGTTCTGGGAATTGTAATATGTTCCCGTCTTCATGCAGAGACACACAGGCTCGGAGGTCAGTCGCATTCGTGTTCATAGGAACTGTGGTTTTGAACAAACAGGCAACAGCGATACACTTTTGACACTACTGTGGACCATATTTTGAGTTAAATTATTCAGCGTATAGTACATAATCTGGGAGAGTGAGAGGGACGGGCAGTTAGCGCGGAAGCTGCAACGGCTGATGGGGGGCGTGTCGTCGCATTTCAGGCACGTGCCGGCATTGTCCCACTGTGTGATGGGCCGATGATTGTGAAGGAGGGAGGGGGCTGGCGTGGCGCCACGCGGATCCGAACACGCGCCGGGCACCTGTCTGGTGTAAAAAGATGAGGGGGGGGGGCAGAACACAATGGGGAGCCGCCCCTCCCCCACCCTCCTCCCCAGGCAGATAATGAGCCCGGGGTGTAACTGCCGTGGGAACGTCACGTCGGCTCCATTGTTGCCGACATAACGGCACCGACAATCAGAACCTTGCGAGGGGGCTGGGAAGGGGAGGGGGCCGACAAACAATCAACACCTCCCTGTCTCGCCTCCGCGCGAGCTCGTACGCTCCGCACCTCCTCTACCCCCTTCCCCTGTCTGTAACCCTCCCATGTCACCGCCTCGTTGTGTTCCACCAGAGTATCCTCAATAGATGGTTACATAAACTCACACCTTGGAAATATAGTTTACCTGTAAAATATTACAAAATTTTAAAGTGGTATATTAATTTATTATTATTTGGGAAATACCATAAATAGCACAATTTTGCTCCTTGAAAACTAATTTTTTGGGGGGGGGGGATGGCCCCCGGACCCCCTCACCCTTCTTTGACTTGGGGCGTGAGCATAACTACTTTAAGAATAGAGCTTAGAGCTGGAACCGTCACAGGTAAGAGTTCTCAGTTCCCTGACCAGGTTTTGTTGATCACCAGGATTGTTTTTGAATGCCTGTAATTCTGTTCGAATTTTTAAGATGGCGGGAACAAAAAAAGCATAGGTCTATATATCTTATACGAGTTAAATGTTCTGATGAATACGACATCCATGGCATATTCTTTACGTGTTATATTACTTACGTTATGTGTAATATTCGTTTCGTGCTTGTTTCTTTAATATTTTGAACATAGTTAGTTCAGTTGCTCTTCGTTGTGGCTCTGGTTACATCTGCTTGTTTACATTTTCCCCCCGCCAAATGGCGACTTTCGTCTGCTAACCGCCGTTTACCGTGTTCGAGAGCAGAGTAGCTGTAGCTTGGCGTTGATCGGGAATCTTGTCAGTTGGACATTTGGTGACGGGTAAACTTCACTCGAGTAACGTTTCGAACACCCTATCCTCGTTAGCTTTTGAAAACACATTTGCTTCAACCCTGTTAAGGTTCATTCTGTTAAGAATAATAAGTGTGGAAAAGTTCGCAAACAGAAGCAATTCACGTAGAATGTTTCTTAACTACTGTAAAACATAGACAACGACTACTGACTGCATGACAGAGAAAGTCGTACCAACTAAGGACAAAACTTCTCTGAGAACATTGCTTGGCGCCAAAACAATTTTAGATACTGCCTAATAAACATTTAAGAAATTGTATTGCAGGCTAAAAAAAATTAACAAATTACTAATGGACGAGTTCACAAGAGATAATTTTGATGCTAGTTGTCATAAAATATGAGAGTGGCTATAATAAAACTCACGGCATATAACTTTTTTTACTGAAAAACAAAGTGATTTCAACTTTATAATATTCTTTGAAAATATACAAATAACTTAAATAAACTCGAAAGCTCTCTAAACCGCTAAACCGGAAATAATGATACCAAATATAGCCCCCATAAGGATGTCTTCTAGTAGAATTAGACTTACCCAGGCCTATAGCGTACATACTCTTGAGTGCTACATAATATAACGTTATATATGTCACAGTTTTTCCTACTGTCTGTGTGTTAGTGGCGTAGTGTGTGGCATAGTAACATGTTACGTAATGCTGTAATGATGCCCCACAGCAACATGATCCTACCCGCGCGCTATCAACCATACGTCATGTTTTGCCAACTGTAGAGCAGAAACGGTGCGTTTTTGGACCTATGTTCATATAACACTTTTTGTTCCTCTAAACGTGAAGATTGTTTCCCCAGAAAATTGACATAGAACATTGTAACAACCTGTATACCGATACTCAAAAACTCCAGTATCAAACTTCTATAAATAATGGAGAAGCCAAACGAATCATTTTTTGCACCGATCCAGCATAAATTTACGTAATGAGTACGCGCACATAAATAAGTGTTCTTTAATAGTCGATATTTAGTATTGTTTGATCATCAGTAATTGGAAATGCCTTCCATATTCCAATATAATTTTCAGCAATATTCCCATTGCTGCATTAATAATAATCAACTCAAATTGTTATTGTTTCTTGTAAATAATAACAAAATGATATGTCTCAATTTTCTTGGAGACCGAACAGTATTACGTAGCCACTGTAAAACAGAATCTGGTAGTAATGATAAACAGTTTTGGACCCGTAGCGTTTGCTTAGATATAAAATTGCTACATTAACCGAAAGAACGTAGCATCTGCATTAACTTTCGTACACTAAGTTCGTGGAACGAACTCTCATTTAAACTCAAATACGCAGTTGTTCTGTGGTACAGAGCTCCAGCTTTTAATTTAATTGTCTACATATACTTTCTGTTACCTTCAACACACACACATACCCACACGAATGATATGGACTGAATTTTTCTGATGGGTATGCCTGAATGGAATTTAAACCCGCAGGCAGCAAGTATGAAACATATAAGATGAGCTTATTGAATTCGCTCTACTGAGTTGCTGGTTGGGTTCACATTAAGAAGTCCACGAAAAGGACTTAGAAAGCATAGGCCTATGTAAACGTTGTCGATTTAGGTCAAGGCCGCGTAAGATTAGTCGTCGGACAGTGAGGTCCTGGAATGTGCGTAACCTTGAATGTTGTGTGTATAATTTGTAGATCTATATTAGTATATAATGTAATCGTGCTCCCTATTAGGATCAAACTGTGTAACTGGAAATTATGATAAATAAGTTTATGGTTAATAATGGCTAGGCTTCCCGTCCACTAAAAGGCCATCAGAGGCGGAATCATTGAGATGGTGGAATAGTTAACGGGTGAAACATTCATCCGTGGTCTGTAGGTAAGAGTTGCGGAAGAGGGCAGGGAGGAGAGGGAGGCGTATTGCTACAAAGGAAAATCACTTACTAGGTGATTTTACACTTGGGTTGAAGTTGTCTAGAATTTTTCCTACCACAAATATACCACTGTGTGAATTTGAGTTATAACTGTTGGAAAAGAAAGCGGGGAGGGGCGAGAGCCATAATTTGCCGTCCCCTTAAACGGTTTACATTTAAGAGGGGTCGCCGCCCCCTTGCCCCCCTGCTCTTGTTGGCACGGCCCTTCGCAAAATTATGTAAAAAATATTAATAAATATGACTACGAAAATCAGGATGGCCACGTGCCGGTAACCGAACCCTGGATTCATCCAAAGCCAAGCGAATCCAGCGGAGTATTATTGCACCAATTTGCTCGGTATTTAAAAAGTAATTTAAAACAAAACATAGTGTCCACAGTAAAATTTCTAAGATATTAAAGTGCATATTGCACTATCAAATGTAGAACGACCATTTTATACACAAACACACACACACATACACACATACACACACACACACACACATATATATATATATATATATATATATATATATATATATATAGAGAGAGAGAGAGAGAGAGAGAGAGAGGGAGAGAGACATAAAGTTATAGCCATTTATTGAAAAATCATTTTTTACTCTTTTGAATATGATAACACCAGAAATCTAGCATTTATATTGGAAGGTAAATAACAATGTTTTATATGCTACACTAGGCCAAAGATTACCTTGTGCAATAAAGTGGTTACGTATTTAAAGTGAAAGTGGTTACTTATTTAAAGTGGGTCATGGCAATCTTTAATCTTATACCCACGTTTAAAAAAAGTCATTCAAAGCTCAGTGTTAATGCACATGTCCAAACTTTAAGATGGCCGCATGTCTAAGGCGTTGAATAGGGTGCAGAGCGTTACTCGTTACAGGATTATTCAAAAACTTTTCAACGCGGGTAAGTTATGTCTGCTTATGAAGAACAATTAAAGAACGTTACACACGCTTGTATATCTATTTCAGGTTCTGACGAAAATTGTGGAATATTTTTTGTGTTCTTTTTAAGAATGGAAACTTGGCACAGAAGCGTTTAAAAAGTGTAGGCGTGTACAGTACACTTGGTACCTTTAATATGACTTCACAAAATGTTAGGGTGACCGCTGGAAGTCTCACACAGGCGCGTTGTCGGCGCGAAAACTACACGTCTGTCAGATATTTGCGCCTAGAGCCTAGGGAGAGACATGATGCGTTAGTTGTGTCGTCCTGACAGCTTCGTCGCTTCTAGACCTCGAACGCGCACAATACGTCCATCCAGGCGGGCGCCTTAAGGGTGTTCAAGTGCGACAGTCATAATTTTATATTTTTATGAAATATTGTTAGTTTTGTAGACGATACTTATGAGCGCAGTTTCCTCTTACAAAACAATTTTAGCTGGCGTAGTTTTCTCATAACGGTGCGTCAAAGGCATAACTTGCATGATCTGCTGCCATGCAAATAGTGAAAACCAATTGACTTGCGTACGTGAAATAATTCACATTGATATAACATACTATGCCTACGTAATAAAACATCTGAAAAAATACCGCGAACTGTTTTTATATTTTGAAAAAAAAAAAAAAAGTCTAAATTTGCTACTTTTTTCAGTACGTCTGCGATTTTTTTTAATTCAAAATATTACATTGTGGGTTTTTAAATGTTTTTTTTTTGCGTAGCTCATGGGATGTAAGCTAACAGATAATTATTTTGTTTAAGTAGGTCAGTTAGTTTTCACTATTTGTTGCACACAAGCAAATTTTGACTTTGATACCCCGTTATGAGAACACTATAAGAGCTATAACTGTTTCGCAAGAGGGAAATGTACTCAAAAGTATCGTCTACAAAACTAACAATATTTCATAAAAATATATATTTATGATTTTATCGCACTTGAACACCCGTAATAGGCCTGAAAGGCGTTGCAGCGAGTTGCGTTTATTATTTGTTTGATAAAGGTACTAAAGTCGAATTATGTTTGTATTTCTACGAAAAGAACGCCCACTTATTTTTTTTATTATGTTTTTATAAACCGGTTGGAATTTTCCTAGATATGACAGTTTGAAAAAGCGTATTTTAACATTTTTTAAAGTCTTGGAAATCGTATTGCCAGTTAGCGAACCTAATTTTTAAACTGATAGAAACGTTGTTTTAAATGTGTTTCCTTTTCATGGTTGCACAAACGTAATGCGCGTTGTAACGTTTCTTCCAAATATGATTACTTGAAACTCGCTACAATGCGTTTCAAGCGCAGGTAGATAGGAACCTTAATACAACTGTCCAAACTTTAAAACATGTTTGACTACCACATGTGACTTGCGATTGTTATTGCTTTGACAGTGCGTTGCGTCCGAACGCTTAGAAGTTGAACTGCGCGCGGTAGTCGTAACGGCAAGGACTCGCTCGCTTCAGCCTGGACCTTATCGGCTGCGCAGGAAGGAGGAACCGCGAGATAATCGCGTCAGCCCCTGGTACCTAGTCGTCGGGAGCGAAAACGCGCGGCAGAGAGAATCGATTGAGAACATACGCGCCGCTTCCAGGAAGGCATGTCGACAGCGGTGGTAGTACTTTTTTTTTCTGCGGTTCGTAGTCGGAGTAAGGTTCCTGGACGCGGGGAGATGATGTCGATGGGACGCGGCGCCGCATGTTGTGTAACAAAGACGTCCTCGCCGCTGCCTTCACATCTGATAGCGCGTTGACACGGCGGGCCCCAGAAAGGCACCGGGGAACACGTCGACTGTCATCTCGCCGTTAGATTACTCTCGCGCTACGTCATCTAGCCGGCCTTGTGCGAGGGCGTGATCCCGCTGACAGTCTGTCCCTCCTTCGGTCACCTTGGCCATTTACGAAAACTCACCCGGCTAACCTGGTTCGTCCGAAGAGTCAACCGCTTGAGATTTACTCGTGTTCGTGGTGTTTTTTTGTCTAGACCTTCGGCTCTTGTTTTGAATTCCATATAAACAACAACACACAGTGACAATTCCGTTACAACCCGCTGGTATGATTGTGGTTTGTAATTTTATTTACGTTATTTGTATAGGACGTTTCAGAAATACTTTAACAAACTTGGCGGGTGTGTTCCTTACACCAACAAAAGAAAATAAGTCCGTATAAACATAGGTCCGAAAATCCATAGTTTTTTAGTTATCAATCAAATTTTGGTTCAGCTTGTTACGAAGTAACCTGTAGTAAAATCAATATTGTTAACTAAATGGATTATATTATCAATAACAATACATAACATATTTTTATAAGTATTACATGGCATTTCTTTATAGTTTTACAAAATGTTGCAATTGTACAAACATTTTTCCTGTAGAATTAGCCTAGTTGAGGATTAAATGAAAGACTATTTTTTGTAAACAAATTCGTAGGAAAAATTTGTAGTCTACCAAAATAATAGGTTTATCGAAAATTACATAATTAAATAAAAATCGCATACTCTAGAAAGTATTTTTCTGGAATGAAGTGAATTTTCATATTGATGGCAAACTTCAAATTTTCTAAAAAGTGGTATCATCGAACTGTACATAGGATGTATACACAAAACAGATGGCAACTTGAATGTAAGTCGAGGTGGTCTAGGAGTAAATAGAGTATTTTATAAGCTCGGGGTCGCGGGTTCGAAATCGAGTTCTTCCATGAGTCTTTTCATATTTTGAAAATAATTTCATGTAAAATTGATTTATTTCAATGATATTTAATAAATGAATTTGTTGCTATGATTCCGATTTAACATTAAAATTTTCTTAATGCAAATACAAATAGAAGTATATACTTTATGATTTGTACAAGCATAAACATTGCAGTTTTACAAGGAATTTCTTTCGTAACTGAGTTTAAAAAATTTTCCTTGTAAGAGCACAAAAATATTTTACAGTGCAGTACGTTGATGCCTTGCATTTGTGTCCTCTAAGGCAGATGTGGGAGTATTTGACGGGATGCTACATTGCATGATAGATGTGCACGTGTGTAAGGAAACAAGAGGATATAATTTCGAACATTTACTGTGAGATTCTGATATTAGCAACCAACGGTCAGTCATCAACTCAGAAACTCACAATAAATGTTCGAAATGACATCCCTTTGCTTCCTCACACACGTGCACACGTTGAATCATGCACAGTCGCATCATGTCAAATCCTCCCACATCCGCCACAGAGAATACAAATTATATAGCATACCCATAACATCATTCGTTTATCTAACTACTATAGTTCAATGTATTTTGCAATATGGACTTGTCCTCTTGTTTTGGTGTAAGGAATCCACCCTCCAAGTTTGTGAAAGTTTTTCTGAAACAGCCTATATATCTCTCTTGTGTGTATATTGTGCTGGCTAGTTTCTCAAGTGTATAGCGTGGATGGCCGTCTACAAACATGTCAACCTTGCAAAATAAGTTGGTTCATACTCATTGCTGCATACGTTGATGCGATGTTGCGCGTTTCATTGACAGATCTACCGCAGTAAAGTTCAGCCTACGTAGAGACTTTGCACAGATGTTTTAGGAGGTCATGTGATTTTATTTTTATTTTCACACTATAGACTGCAAACGTTACAGTATAGGATTTGTAATTAATTGTACTGTAAATATTTAACGTAACTCAAAAATTTAGAACTAAACACGCGCAATTAAAACTATATCTTCTGCTTACGCATAAGTTATAGAACATTAACAGAGTTATAACATTCCGTTTCTGAGCAAGAAGTATGTTTCTTCGTCGTTAAATAACTAAGTTTTTTTTTTAATTTGTTAAAAAAAAAATAACTCATGCATATGAAAACATGAAACAGTGTTTTGATAACTAAACATGTTATTTTTAGGTTTGTGAAGATTATCTATGTAGCGCAAGTGGGGACTTACTCAATGTTGCTTTGCCACATTGTGCACGAAAACTGCCATCGAACAATTTGCACTTGTTATTTTAGTTTTCAATGTGTTTAAAACGTTGACTAAAACTATTGTCTAGGATTGCTGTTGTTTAATTTTCGCAAATTAGCTTCAAGAAACCTACAGTTATAGATTAATGCTTATAGCGTTGAATTATGTACCATGCCCTCTTATCAAAGACATGTGTTTTCTCGAACACTTGACTTGTATGCTGACTCACTAGAAACAAATACACTGTAAACTAATACCGGTCAACATGTGCAAATCTGCGACAACACTGATTGTGTTGCCACCTCAACCAAACATATAACAGCACACTACATTTTATTTATTTCAGATTCGTTGCCTACATAAATCGTGGAGACAAAACTTTTTTTTCGTTGAAGAATAAATAGTTTTCGTTGATAGCTCTGAAAAATAAATGACTAAAACAAAATAGCCGTACGCGAAACACACAAACACGATAAAATTTATCTTAACAGAAACGTAATATCGTTAATTTATTCAGTGGCTCCACTACTTCATGCTTTTAGGATATTTTTAGCTCACTTCTCTTTGTTATTAGCATAGCTCTCTTTCTATGCATAGCTGTCTGGTATGATTTTCTAGAATCTAGCGCAGTAGCGATTTAACGTATGCAACCAATTAGCTCAGGCCACGTTTTAAATGCAGAAAAAAAATATTTGTTTGACTACTTAAGTGTAACTTTAACCCAACCTGAGCGACCGTTAACCTCGTAACATTTTGTAAATGTCTTTAGTTTTCCGTTACGAAAATGGGTTTGTTTATAAACAATCATTTTAGTATCTGAAAATGCAAATGTAAAAAAGCAGCACTTTATCATATATAATTGATTTTTTTTTGTAATAATAAATATATATTCCTATTTGGAATTAATATCACTAATTACTTAAATTTAATATATGCTGTATAACTTATTAACATCAGTGATCGTGACTCAGCCGAAGACGTTCCGTGTCTTGTGAAACGTTTATATGATTGAATCTTTTCATCTACGTATAATATTCTATATATTATAAAATTAAAAACCGTTTAAGTCTCGAGTTCTCCTGTACGAATCATGCAAACATCGTCCGTACAAGAAACATGTACCGATAGCTTCGCTAACGGCTTCCGATGGCCGAAGCACGTACGCGACACTAATGTTCCTAGCAATACACGGAAGAAGCGAAGAAGTTCTCCATTCTACTACAGGTTAGAAATATCAATGTTTGGCAAAGGGAAAATTTCTGCCGCTTGAGCGCTGGTATCAGTAAGAGGTGTAAACTGACCAATCAAAGAGTTTTCGTGAATTTTAAGAGTTAGTGGACTGTAACTTGCTCTTTACGTTTGAGGCACGGCCACGTGGAAGGCGATAAGTCGAATGTAACACGTCCGTCACAACAACTCTTCGCCTCTAGGCGCGAAGGACTAAACTAGCGTGCAGTGTTTTCGTAGGTTGTGTTTTAAATGGGACTTCAAGCTGTGACCCAGTTGTTTTATTTGTGGAAAGTTTGTGATAATGTCCACTGCAGATTTATGCGGCTTAGTTTTACGATTACAATCGATATTTTCTCAGCTACAGCAACGTGAAAAAGTCATTTTTTGCATTTTTGAGGAGATTGGGAATCATGTTTTTAATAAGCGGACGGCATTTTTTAAATCATAAAGACACCGTTCGAAGTGTGTCTTCTTTTCGTAGATAAACTCGTTGGAAACATGTTTAATAATTACACAAGGAAAAGTACTTCACGGCCTTCCTACACCACACTACAGCACGGCTCAGGCGTCCGGTCCAAGTTACATGAAGTTGATGATTTAAAAGCCAAAATTGGTTTGCTTTTCAAGTTGAAGTAAATTAAATGACGTCTCTCTAACTCTTTACCATTCCACCCAGCTAGCAGAAACACAGGATGCAACGATACATTACTTAAAAGTGTGGAATTCAGCATATTTTGTATGTGGCTGTGCACAAAAATATGAAAGACTCAGATACATTATGCATTGAATGTTGAAGAGTCGTGGTGGGATTGTGCTTTGCTTCCTTATAAATTTGTTCACGATGCACAACGTTCAGTAATTGGTAAGGGTGTGTACTAATTCTAGTTTGGTATTTTCATCGTGAATTATTTAGGGTTCTCCGAATACAAAAGGGACGAGACCGCTTGTACCATGAACTACAAAAATTGACCGAACCGAGCCAGGTGGTGCATCAGTAACACGCTGCACTCGCATTCGATAGGACCCAGGTTCGATACCTGCCTCCGGCCATCCTGATTTCGGTTTACTCCAGGCGAATACTGGAATAGTTCCTTAACAAAAGCCATGGCCGATTCGTCTCTCAGTTCCTGTTATTGTACCATGTTGTGTGTAACCATCTTTAATGACCTAGCTGTCAACGAGACGTAAAGCCCACTGACCTTACCTTGGCAGTGCCGAAGAGGATAATCGAAGGGCATTTGCTCTAATCTGCAATCCTGTTTACAGACACTCTTCTCAGAAGAGAAACGTCAAGATGAGGCAAACTGATCCTGTACAGGCAGGCTGTGTTATTATTTCTCAGCAGTGCGGAATGCGGAATGAAAGCCCGCTCACCCGCGTGTCGAATGTCGACTCTTGAGCCCTAGGGACGGTATGGTACTTGCTGCCGGGCGGTATGAGGTGGCGGACAGTTATATGAGGAGAGGGGGAGGGGAGATGGTTCGCCTAATTGTTGGGGAGATTGGGGGTGGCGGCGCATGCTCACCCTGTCATTATCCCGCCGTCCCTCGCCGCGCAGTCATTAGGTCTCGGGGCGCATGCGTGCCGCATCGCAGGACGTCTTGCGCAGTGACAACGCCTTCCACCGTCCCAACATTGGAGCCCTGCAGCTACCAGACACGTCTCTTCCTCGGAGCCACAGTGGCACATGTACAGCCTACGAGCTTCATACACACTTCAGCATTTTACTTCATGATATTGCTTATTATTAAGGTTCATTATACTACAGGTTAAACAGAAAATGTGTTTTCTAATGAGAGAGTTTGGCACAGGGAAAATTTCTGCACGCTATTTTCGCTGCTGTCATTAAGGGACCAGATACATACGAAACTGTAGTAAAATTAAATTTAAAAAAAAAAAAAACCTGAAATTGACAGAAGTCATTAAACTTAATTATAAAATGGAAATAAACAAATTTCGTGTTATGAATTATCAACTTTTTTGTAGCATAAAATTCAGGGAAGCTCTGTTGTTGGTCAGTTTGCATTCATTACCGATATCAGCGCTCAAACGGCAGAAATTTTTCCTGTGCCAAACTTTTAACATTGATATTTCTGACCTGTAGTAGAATTAACCTTATTTCTTGTGAAGTCAGCAAAGCTAAAGTCAAGCAAGTTAATGATTTTGGAGAACTGAAAACTCAAAGTCAATGTCAATATCAGAGAAATAAGTATATGTATTTGTTATTGTGGAAGTGTTCATTTCCTGAAAAAAAAAAAAAATAATAATAATAATGGTATGTGTTAGTAGTGTTTCGAAAACCTTCTAATCGCGTTGTTGAAGTATTCGTAACTAAGTTAAGTCAGTATATGCTAACAGTAAATGTTTTAATAACTACTGCTTTTATTTCGGGTTATTTTCGTTACACACACACATATTATATATATATATATATATATATATATATATATATATATATATTCTTTTATCCGCCAACATATTTTCTGTCTGTATTTTTTGTGAAGAAAATTTAGTGTCGCAGATGTAGAATATTTAGATACGATGAACTTCCGAACAAGAAAGACATTCCAAATTAATTTTATCTCTGTTTATGCGTATCGTTTTACTGAAATATTTAATGAAATGGTCTTACAAGTCAGTAAATCGTAGTATGTTGTTAGAGTTAATATTCCTACTTTCCTGATTCCGGAGGGGGTGGGTTTAAATCAACTTGTAAAGCTATCAACGTTACAGTTCCGACGGCATATTGGATAGTGTTAACTAATATCGCATAACCCGTGTAGTTGAACCCGCACAATTTACTCACTTTGCTTGCTAATACGCTGTAGCCGGCGTGCCACATAGGCCATAGCACATTTTGTTTAAGCAGTACCGTCGTTCATTTGTAATTGCAGACTTCATTCCTGGTCGTGGTATTTTTTTTAGATTAAAATAATATATTCATATTATTTTAAGCCAGTCCGCTATTATTCTTCGCGCATATTTTATAAAGCAGTGTAAAATACGGCAGTAGGCCTAATTAAGAATGTGTTGGTTTGTGGACATACGTAATTGCTCATGTTTTGTTGACCAAACTTGCGTTAAATGACGAAGTACGAAGGAAAAAAAAGCAGAAAAATCAATCCTAGAGGAATTAGGTTTTTTTTTGTGCTTTGTCATTTAACACAAGTTTAGTCAACGAAACATGAGCAATGGCGTATGTCAACAAACCAAAACGTTCTTATTGGAAGCTCCCATTACAACAAACATTTACAAATTTCATGGCAGTAATTATAAAATAATTACGAAAATGAGTATTCTGCAATGAAATAAACAAGCATCAAAATTTTTGCAGAATAGCTATACAGGATGTGTCCCACAAGTCCGGTCTCATAGGACAGTCGCATTCCGCGTGTGCAAAGCTAATCGTGGCCATAAATTAAATTATTTTCTGTCGTAATGGTACATGGATGTGAACACACTGCCGTCGTCGCACTTCAACACACTTCAACACACTCCAACACACTGCATCACTACTAATACACTATACACGTTCCATATTTAACCCATTTATATTTCCCCTATGAGACCGGACTTATGGGACATTCTGAGAATACTATGCTGAATTGTGGTTTAAACCCCGTTAATTTATATTTTACTTTCATTTTATTCAGCAGAAAGTTCTAAATTATCTATGGACTGTGATAACGCCAACCGTTACAAAATGCTCTGGAATAGCTGTCATACTTGTACAGTATCAGTTTTAGGATATTAGCTACGAACTATATAATTGTCGCTAATTCAAAATTCTTAGAAAATTTTAATTGCTGACACATTTGTCCTACAGTATTTCTCTTAATATAATAGGCGTATTTCACATAAGATAAAACTTTCGTGCATTTTAAAATCATAGTCGTTATTTATTTACGTACGATTATTACCGGTCTGCGTAGATAAATTTTTAAAAAAATCTTCATATTGCTAAATTTTTTATCTCTAAACCTGCCCCGGGATTCTGAAAATCCAGGAATCGCTTGCTGTTTACTACGCAATACATTAAAGCTGCGCCAATTTGTACACATATTAGCTAGCCCCGGTACATTTCATGTGTTCCAGAGTACACTGTGCCTGGCCTGGCGTATGTTGGGGGGGGGGGGGCACGTTCTCCCAAAAATATTTAGGGGGAGATTGTTTTTTCAAAGAAAAAAAAATAAGAAAAAAGTAATAGCATAATAACATTACTATCAATCTTTACTTTAAATATTGGCCACTCCAAATTTGTTTCCAGTACTTACTGCTTAAGACGTATGAGAAAGGCTACCAAAATTGCGAAAAAAACTAATATAATAGAAGTGTTAATATTCATAACAGGGGTATATTTACATTTAAAATATGAAAAGTGCTTAAATAGCCCCATTTTGCACATTGAAATCAAAATTTTTCCGCGTGAGAACCCTTGACCCTGGCATATCAGCCAGTGGATATTCTTATCCCCCATCCCCAAGACTAACAGCCACGCACGCACTGTCGTGAAACAATTAAGTTAGTATGCAAATGAAGGTAAACCGACGTTGGTAGTGTAGAAAAAAAACAGGAAACCAACTAGTAATGCACAGCGAACCAAAGCAGAAAAGTATACCGTAAATAAAGTTCTCAGAATGTTTAGGAAGTTATTAACCTAAACGCAGTATGAGACAGTTGCCATACTTCCGCCTTGTAAATATACAAACTTTTACACTTGTTACGATGCAAGGCTGGTAACTTCGGTATACATTTATTTGCCTGTTTGATAAAGTCTAGGAGTGCTACCAAGGATGTATGGGAAACTATTCTATATTTTGTTCGGGATAAAGTGACCAATAAAAATTTAACCTTAGAAAAATATCACTAGTAAATACTGCACATAATTTAACATTAACTATAGTTTCCTTACTGCTGATACGGTTGGCAGTGAAATTACGGAATATAGTTCCGTGTATTTTACTATTTAAAAACAACAGTAGCGAAACAAAATCAACCGAAATCGACATACTTGCATTTTTCATTATTAATCAATTGTTATTTTATCAAACTATACAGGTTCCTACAGACAGCAGAATTTATTTTACACGCGCAACATTCAAGTGACGTGTCCAGAAAGGTTAGACATTTCCCGTCGTTTGTCGTTACACGCGGAAAGGTACGAATTTGCTGAAAATAGAACATTTGCAGGGTTCTTTTGAGTGCTCACTGTATCCCGAACCGCCTATACCATACCTACTTTCTTAGCGCTCATATACACAAGAGACTACAGACTATTTTTTAAAGTATACCGCGCGTGCAGTGTGCTGCGAGAGAGGTTGAGACTTGTACGGCTGTTGCGCGTAGAGCGGTGTGTGGTAACAGTAGGACCGCACCATAGCGCACAGGGGTTTTGCTGACCACGAGGCTGGTAGAGGGAGGGAGGGAGGTGGTAGCAGGGCGCTACGTGAATGTATCGGATTGCAAATGGGCCGCAGTCTCACCGAGTAATTGGCACCTGCAAGGTCCAGGGACCGGAGAACACCGCTCCAAGTCACGGCCGACCTGACGACCACACAGCCACCGCCCTGGCCTATCTCGCTACCTGGTGCCCTTTCTCTAAGGGCGCGGTCTACCACAATTTTCATCGCCATTTTTTGAATTTTTTATTTGTACCAGATATTTTTTTCTTATTTTAGACACAAAATGTGACTAAACGTGGCTCTTACTAAATTTGTTTATCTCTCATAGTTTTCGCGTAATGGCTTGTTAAAGTCATATTTTGCATGTTTCCGTTTTAACGACTACGCTAAAACCAACTGATATACCAAACTGAAAAAAATCACAGTGGATAAAGACATGGCAGGCTACAACGACATGCTCATAAAATGAAAGAATAAATATTATTTTAATTAAAAAAAATGCTGAAACTGAAAATAAAAATTTTAAAAATTCAATATTTTTTTTTTAAATGCAAATAATTTTTCTTCCGTACATGCCTCATAAGTAGCATAGGGTAACTGCTTCATGATACTAAGACTTGGAACTCCAGTAACATTAATACGTTAAACGTTTTGATTATGATCTTATATTTGACACATGGATCAATTAATGCCAAAACTACACATGTCTGCTCTCTGTTGGCAGCCTAGTGAACTAGGTGTACAGATCCTTCCCAATTTATTGATCCCGCAAAGTGGTTTATCACGATATTATATCATATCACGACATATGGTCAGTTTACCCTATGTGTTTTACTTTTGAGTATCCTTAGGTTGGATTACGTTCAGTTGAGGTAGGTTGGATTGGTTTAGGTTAGGCTGGGTTAGGTTAGACTGAGGACGGAGTAGGGTAACTTAGATTGGGTTAAGTTCGGCAACGTTAGGTTAGGTTGTGTTAAAATGTGTCTAAGATAGTATATTATTGCAGTCTAATGCAACTTGGTGTAAGCTAGTGCAACTTAGTGCAATATTAGTACATCTTAAAGCAAGATAGTGTAACTTGGTACAACTTAGTGCAAGCTAATGCAACTTAGTTCAAGCAAAGTTAGGTGGTGTTGGTTTGCGTTAGGTTAAGATTGGTTGGGTTGGGTTTTTTTTTTTTTTTTTTTTTTTAAAGGTTAGGTTGGTTTATGGTTGGAGCAAGCTAGTTTTGTATGTAGTTATCTCGATAAACAATGCAGCTAAAAAACTCCGAATAGCCTGATCGGGATTCGAACCCGGGTCCTTGCAATTACAGATAGAAGCGTTTTACAACTGCTCCACTTCACCCAGTGTGTGGTACTGAATATCGGGTAAAAATAGTATACTTTGTTCTTCTGTATACTTACCTAACCTAATCCAACCTAACCGAACCCAACCGAACCTAACTTAATATAACCAAACATAATATAACTATACTGTCATAACATAACCGACCAAAGAGTTTTCTGATGTATTTTTATTGTTTAGTATTGAAGCTTCCAAACGACAAACAATAACTGCTGTTTCATATGCCAATGGACCTTCTAAAAAAATATCTTTGCCTATAATTCTTCAAAATTATTCTCTCTTAGGTTTTGATCAAAGAACCAACTGGGGAGGGTTGAAATTCTTGGCAAGACTACGAGGAGCGCTACAGTTCAAATCCAGGTCAGGCTATCCTGATTTTTTTAATCTGCATTGATTGCCGAGATAACTCCATACGAATTACGGGTGGTACAAAACTGAAAGTCATTGCTGATCCATTCCTTATTTCTGTGAAGCTGGTCTTTTGATGGTTTCTGTCTCACATGCTGAGTATAACATGCCACTCAACAAACTCGGCCCGCATCGACTCTAATCTCTTCCACCTTTCCCCGTAACCGATGCTATCACTCGCCGTATGCGACGCGGGCCGACCCCAGTCTCCCCATCCCTAGATATATTACAATTTTCTATCTCTCTTTCGGAAGAAATTATTTGCCAATTCAAAATATGAAAATGGTTTTGTATTCGTTTCACTGATGGTAAAGTGTATATAAGAAGATTTAAAAAAACAATTTTAAAAAATTATATAAAAAAAATAAAACTGACATAATATATTTTGAAATACATGCAACATAATTATTAAAATGCATATGGCATTCCGATGTACAATTCAGTTTTCAGATTTTAAATCCACCCACAGATATTAAAGTTATTGATGGAATACATTTTATTCCTGAAAGTGCTGCTGTCATCATGTGGCAGAGAATCTCGCTAGACGAGCGGAACATTTAACCTTAACATAGGAAAATAATTTTCTGCGTGGTTTAGAAGTGTTAGCCCACGCTGTCGCGGCTTGCTTTAGCAATGTTTTCTAAGTTTCTTCAGGAATGAGAGAGTCGGCCGCCTGCTCAGGCTGCAGAGCTGTATGCAGGGTTAGACGTATGTAAGTTATTTGGTAAACTGCGCAACATGCGTGCGTGTCCATTTTAGGTTCTTCACTAATAATTAATGCTTACTTTCTCATGAGTTAAAATGATGAAAATGTGCGTTTGTGCGGTTCTTGTTAAATACGAGATTTTTGGTGAAAAAGAAAAAAAAAAAGCATAGGAACTTGCACCATACGCCGTAAAATTGTACTGCCTGGTAGAGTAAGTTACTTGCGAGGCGACTGCATGCCAGCTCAGTGATTTAGGGCCATGCTCTTTACTTTCTACAGTTGACGCGATAGTTATTTTTTTAAACTTAAACGAGAGTAGATATCAAAAATCTGTCTGGTAATTTTATCTAAAATGGTTTTTACCATGATAACTATTTATTTTCTAAGCAATACATTATACTGTTTCTATTAAAAATGCAATCAACCCGAATTTAGATAATGACATAATTAGTTAGAACCATATTATTTACTGCCGTGAAAAAATCAGCCAACATGGAAAAGACCATTTTCAACAAAACTGCCAGACAGATTTTTGATACATGCTGTCTCATTTTGGTTTGTGACAGGAATAGTATTTGTTTAGGTTTTTCTTGCAACTCAATCATTTTGTAAAGAACAGGTCTGTTTATTTAATTATTTATTGATTCAATGCTTACATAAATATTTGAGCTAGCAAAACAAATAACTGTGGACAAGTAAAGGTGTTGATTATGTTTCACTGCTTAAAATCTATATTTATTGTTTACATACTATTATTTGTGTTTTTGAATGTCATAGTATTGAAAGTATGTTGAAGTCAGAGCACAGTTCTACCTTATTAACAACTATGAACTTTAAATGCAGTTAATTGCTCTATGTCATTCATTTTATTTCTGTTTCCTATTGACTTGTGCTATGCAAAAAATATATGCAAGTTACTCTTTGTTTTTATTGTTGTGAATAATCAAGTGTTATGAGATATTCTAGATTCTATGCCAAAGTTTTATTTTAATTAATAATTGAATATGGTGTTTTTGAGTATCTTCTACATGAAGAGTAAGTATTTCTTTTGAAACCTGATGACATTTGTGGAGATGTTTGTCTGGCAGTTTGTTGGTTGACCATTAGTATTGTACCTAGCCATCTACAAGAAGTTTGGATTTTATTTCTTTCTTTTTAGTTGACCACAATCAGTATTATGGTAACATGCATAAATCCCCGAGTCAAAACAAGCCTATTACTCCAACTGGTGCCTGTTATATTATTTTTTTTCTTTCTAATTTGTATCATGTGTACTTCGGTCTCTCTGCCAACTGAGTAAACCGAGTAGTGTAGGGTATATAACTAAATATATCTGTGTAGGTTCTGTAAGTTTTGGTCTCCGACCATTCCGCTGCATTTGTTCTGTAATTTTCCTTGTCTGTGGTAGTAAAACATATGGTTACACAACACGGGCTAGGGAGGTGTTGCAATGTTCTCGTTAGACGTAACAAATTCATATCGTTAAACAAGTAGAAAGTAGAGAGCCTTAGCACTTCCGTACTTCTATGCCTCTACACACAAAATGCATCCCACGTAGTGGCACTGGCCCGTTGTGGTACTTGTCTCACAGATGTTGAGTAGCACCCATCTGCCCAGTAACACGGCTATGTAGGTGACGTGCGTGGTTTTCCGGCTGTCGATGTCACTGTTTAGAGTTGGTTCGCTACCCTGTGGGAAGAAGCATTGCCGCCTCCCACACCCCCGTCACACGCACGGCTATGTTTGTCGGTCGCTGGATGACTCTGCAGTTCTCGACTGCCGGGCAGGGGAGATCGCCTGGTTCTCTGACGGACATGTGAACGTGGGACGTGACGCGCATTCGCGGTGCCAGGCGCTTTACAACTTATATACCACCCGTCTCTGTCGAGAATGCAGTGAAGCTGACCTTTGACACGAGGGTCGCGGGTGATCGTTAGAGACCTGAAAAATTCGCGTTTTCTTTTGGCCCCAAGCTACAATTTCAACAACTGCTAAGTTCGTGCCACTTTCGCAATTGGCCCGTGACTTATTTGACACTACCTGGAAGTCGCTTAGCCAATAGTACAGAAGCAACTAAATGCAGGCCCATATAACTGCGTCATCGATAGAGGTACGTAAATTTCGCAGATACATTCCAGGCCAGGTTGAACGCCAATTATGTATACTTAGAGACACTGGTAAATCGCGGGAAAAGTTGATTGTTTGATAGGCTCCAACACGCTATGTGTAACACTGAAGGTTTTGCACCTATCGTTTATACAAAGCACTGTGTCCCTCTTCAACAGACGCAATTATAACTGTGCAGTTTTAACACAGAACGTGTGTGATTTGCCAGAAAACTGTTCACACGTGTCACTATTCAGATACTACAGTTTATTGGAGACTATGTTAAATATTTTCGCGATTTTCCAGTGTCTCTATGTATACTTCATTGTCGTGTTTGTGACTTGCTGACGGCTGTTACGAAACGCGTTTGACTACTGCAAGCAAGTAGTAAATAAGAAAATAATACGAAGTGCAATCACTTGCTACCTACTTGTACGGTTATAAGCCACAATAGATAATCGATTGTAGCCAGTGGGTGTATTGGACTGACAAGTCTAGGCTGCCGCCAGATGAATCCGCGAAATTGACTGCTCCATCGAGCAGCCAGTGAGCAGATAATGTCTGCTTGAATACACACATGTTCTTGGAGGCTAGCCTACAGGTCTATGAACCCGCGAATTTTTCCGGTGTCTAGTGATCATTAGTTGAGCCAGTGATTCTTGGTGAAAATAATTCTGCAACAATTTGTTTCGAGGCCTTATATGCACATTTGTTTCTCTACTTCAATATCAGTGGCTGGAAGTTTTTAACTTTTGGCGTCTCGGGTTCCTACCTGCAAGTCACGGACGTGTGGTGTCGCGGTAACATTGTTCCGGTTGGTGCAGTCAAATGAGCCACGCCTCTGCCCTAGTATATTCTACCAATAACCACGAACCAGAGTTGTGTGCACGTAAGACATTGAAACAAGTTGTTGCAAAATTCTTTTCACCAAAAATCATTGGCTGTAATTCATAAGAGACCCGGAAATGTCACGGGTTCAACGACCTACCGGCTAGACTGCACAGTCCTGTGTACACTATGTCATCAGCTACTTGTACATTGGCTGCTGATCCAGTGAGTGGCCAGTTGTACATGTGACAGGATAGCGCGGGCGTCGGTGAGTGTTTTCATGAAGGTCTGCTATTGGTTCACAGCACTCACTGAAGAGTTTCAATAACAATTACCCAATCGTGAATATATACTAATTTGTACAGGAGTTTAAAATCTAACGTCTTCCCAGACGGAATTCGCGAAATTTCCGTGTCTCTAGTGATCATATATATTTTCCGGCTGCCGCTTGCCTCAGCTAAGGTTAGTTATTCTACTACAGTTTAGAAATAGCTATGTTTAGAGCCCACGATTTTTGGGGAAAATAATTCTGCAACAATTTGTTTCAATGCCTTACGTGCACACCTGCAGGTCTGCTTCTTGATTATTGGCAGAATGTATAATTGCACAGACGTGGCTCATTTGACTGTGCAAACAGGAACAAGGTTACTGCGACACCACACGTCTGTGATTTGCGGGTAGAACCCTAGACGCTGAGAATTTACAACAGCCAATCACTGACCACGAAGTAGAGCTGCATATGTGCACATAAGGCATTGAAACAAATGGTTGCAGAATTCTTTTCACCAAAAATCGTGGGCTCTAGCTATGTTTAAAGTTGGCACATGGAAAATGTCTGCCGCTTGAGAGCTGGTATCGCTTATGGGTGTAAATTCACCAATCACAGAGCTTTCCTGAACTTTTAAGTTGCATAAAGGTAATAATTTAAAATGCGGAATTGGTTTATTTGCACTTTAAAATTAAGTCGAATGGCTTCTGCAACTTCCAAGTCTATTTAAATTTAATTTTACCACAGTTTCGTAATTTTCTGGTCCCCTTGCGATAGCAGCGAAACTAGCGGCAGAAATTTTCCCTGTGCCGAACTCTCCCATAAAAAGACATTTTCTTTCTAGCCTTTAGAGGAATTAACCTTACCTCAGCTAAGCTTAGTTATTCAACCGGTTAGGAAGTTTTGTGTTAACTGGTTGGACAGAAGGATTTTTCTGCCCTAGTTGTGTTGGGTATGTATGTGTAAGGTCGCAAAATCAGGTGTCGTCTTGTGCAGTTTAGAAAACTTTCGTGGATATGGAAGCGAGTTTATGTTTTGAGAATGAGAAATGCAAAAATAACCGTGGGGGAAATTTAACTCGTGGGACACTCCTATCTGGTAATGTATATTTCAAGTTGCTCATGACTAGGGCCCGGTAGTTATCGCGAAAATATTTTTGCCCCACTTTGTTTCAGTGTCTCAACTTCATGGCTATTGACATAGTGTTTTTGTGCAGAGTCGATTATCATTTGACTGTGCCAATCACTACACGGATAACTGCCACACATCACGTTTGTGATTTGCGCGTTTAACCTCAAGACGTTGTATGCTAACGGAATCCGTTCACTGACCACATAGCAGAGATGCAGGTGCGCACGTAAGGCACTGAAACAAAGTGGTGCAAAAATCTTTTCGCGAAAACTACCGGGCCCTACTCGTGACCTGAGAAAATTATATTGTTGTATAGGTCATCATTGTGTTAAAACATGGATAGTAGTGAGGTTTGTTTTTCACAAATATGTGGACTGCACGTACAAAAATTTGAATTGTAGAAGCCGTGCTGCCAGATACATTAGAATTTTATAGTTACGACGAAATTTTGATTTTATCCTTAAACTCATTGTCTTGCTACAACCTGATAATACTTTAAAATTTTTATTCCATTACCGTATCACATGTTATGCGAAATGGAAGTAGTTTTATTAATTAATTAATTATTTTTTAATTCTTAGTTATGATCATCTTGAACTGACCGCACTGTGTAGAAGGAACAACCTATTCTTCTCCAGACGAAACATTTGTTCCGCAGAAATGAAACAAACATATTTTATAGGGGGGAACATGTTCTGCAGAAGAAACCACATATTTTGAATAAACATGTCATTTTCTAAAGAAGGAACAATATGTTCTGTGAAGGGAAGAATGTATTTTGTACAAAATATAATCTGTTGAGTAAAAGAAACAGTCTGTTTTGTTAAAGAAAGAGTGTGTTCTTTAGACGGAACCATTTAAAATGTGAAAATAAGAAATTAATCTGTTAAAGAAGTACTATGGCTCTGTAGTTGAAACCATCTGAACTGTACCGGTAACCAAGCCTGAGAGCGGTTTCTTTAACAGAATGAAAGTCCATACAAAAGTATTCAAAAATACTTTTTTTTCCAGAGTGAAGCTAACCATTGTGCGTGTCTTTTCGATAATGGCGTATTTGAAGCCCTGAAAAATGTATGCTTTCATTATTCAGTTGCTGCTTATACCTAACTAACTACTCTATGGACGAAACAGTGCATGGCGGTCGCAACGGCAAGATTGTATTTAAATTACGCCCACAGAATTGGTCAACGGCAAACGTGTTAACACTATACGTAGAGACAATGGAAAATCGCGAAAATATTTAACATACTCTCCAATAAACTATAGTAACTCAATCGTGACACGTGTGAACAGTTTTCTGGTCAATCACACACGTTCTGTGTTAAAACTGTACAGTTCTAACTGGGTCTGTAGAAGAGGGACAAAGTGCTTCATATAAACGATAGCCAATATAAGTGCAACACCTTCAGTGTTATACATAGTATGTTGGAGTCTAGCAAACAATCAACTTTTCCCGCGATTTACCAGTGTCTCTAACTATACCATATCCTTGGCTGGTTGTAGCGGCACAGTTAACGCCAGAGGAGTGGTTTGAACACTTACGTATCCTAACTCAACTAGTTGCACATTTATCAACACCCTACTCGCAACCGGATATCAAAACACATAACAGCGGAAAACAAAGAACTCTCTACGTAGCGGAAGAAAACCGGCTCTTCATGATCGTATCGCATGTCATATGGGAAAATGCATCAATTTTGTGTAAACGCAAGTAGCCTACATGCGATTTGTATCGCTGCTCTCTGAAGTGGTCAAACCTGTTTCTGCGTATACTAGCAGTAATATTTGCTGGAGAGCTTTTATTTATGGCTGAATGATTTTTTGCGTGTTTCATGCAGTCTAAATTTGGGTGGATTATATATTTTGTTCTGGGCCTCGAAAGGTCTTTTCAGGAACTTAGTTTTGATTCGCAGATTTGAAAATTTGTCAGCCACCAAGCACGTCGTCAACATCAGCTGTAAAAGATATAAAAACTTGTTAGGAGTTTACAGAGTGATTTAATATTATGACAGCAAGTTTCTCTGTACCTTACGGCCTACAACAATCAGCTCTTTTGACTCTGCGTGCCAAAACGTTTCCGCAAGCAATTGTTGAGCCTCTCGCTGATCGGACACCAGCCTTTGTTAAATATTCTGGTCATTTATATTTATTGCAAGCTGCACCTTTGAGAGTTCTGATATACAAAGCCTGTTTTCGAATGTCCCCGTAAGACACTTGTTATTATAAAGTCAAAACTGGAAAAACTCACTGAATGAATCTTCATTTCTGTTTCTACCATCATGGAACTAATCATACTCTCTGTCAACATTGCATATTTACAGTTCCAAAGCGATTCTACAAACAAACTGATGGCATGACAAGGGACTCCTCACTTTCTTTCCCTTTCAGTACAAATATTTTCATGAATAAGTTTGAACGAGAGGCATTGACCAAAACCGACACTCCACCTGAAGTCTAGCTTCGTTATGTAGACAATACATTTCTGATCCAGCTACATCTACAGTAATAGACGAACTTGACAATATTTTTGCTAATTTTCTCAACTCAATCACACCATCAATACAGATCACATATGAGACGGAAACACAAATTAAGACAAACAAAAAATGGTCAGTATACCGAAAACCTACACGCACACGCAAACACACCTACACACAGCGCAGTACCTTCAATTTAATTTCAAATACTCGACAAGCATTATGAATGGAGTAATAAAACCCATGTTAGCTATCCGAACCGAAAAATTATGCTCCGATAAAAACGCAATAGACACTGAACGTGGCCATATAAAAAAAGGACTTTCTTGCGAATTATTACCCTTTAAGCACCATAAAAAACATGAAGGAAGATAATCACCTCGTTAATCCAGTAAATACGACCCAAATAACCGGCTGGTACTCTATAGAGAGAAAAAAATTAGTCCAATGGCTTATGTCCACAACACTTTATTTTATCACGTAGCTTCGTATGTACTTTCCACGGAAATTAGACGAACATTAAATTCGTCAGTTCAAACATGAATTCGCTTTCGTGAGATGATAGGTCTATAGGCCGTTCACGATAAAGTGAGCAATGCATAACGTTTTATTTCAGCCGTTTCGCAGCCGTCTTTACTATTTTTAATATGAAAACTTTCGTGTAATTAAAAACCAGTGCAAGCGTTTCAACACTGTCAGAAGTTGGCATATATTGGCCCAATAAAACATATTTTTAATTAATTACAAGTTCTGCTGTGTGTTCAGTTTTGGTGAACAGCCTATATACACAATTATGTAACGATGGGTAGATTTTAGATATGTTTCGCAGATTCCTATACGTAAAAAAGTTGGGTTTTTGACAGACCTATATACGAACCTTCAGCTATAAAAAAAAGATGCTTCATGTTATTTATTTTTCGGCACGGAACAGGCTTTAGTCGAAAGGAACCACGCAATGCAAAATAAGACAGTATCTACTCGAGACGATCGATCAAGGCCCGAACTTGGTACAAAAAGGAATAGCTGCCGTTGCGATGGATGCGATGTTTGCCGAAATCAGACACGATGGTCGGGAAATAGCAATTATCTTATCGCGGATCTAATGAGGCAGCGCTAATGGCTCAGTGGCAATGTTCGCGGCTGCTGGAGTTTGTCGTTTTAAGAGGGATCCACGGAGGACGAGCCCCTCGGGCCGGCGACGTGGTCGCGATGACAAGGGGAGCTGGTAGATAGCGCCGGGGTTCGCTTACGTATCGCCAGAGCTCATCTGACACGTGGGTACCACAACCAGCCTGCGACGCATAGCAATGCGGCTAGTCGCGTCTACGTCGCCTTCACCGGTTCCTCCTCACCTCCTCCTTACAATCCTCGCCACCCCCGGGCTGTTGCCCTTACGTCGTCGCTGCAGCTTCCCTGGGCTCTGGAGCATCGACCATAGCCTACTGTGCATGTTTCATCCCAGAACACTAGTTACACAAGTTTTCATAGGGTGATTACATTTGAGTCCACTATACCTGTTACACAGTATAAGAAATAATTAGGCCTACATAGAATCAATTTCATGCCTAATTTTTCGTTTATACTCCAAAACAAATTACTAAACCTATCTCTGAGGTGTCTGGGGAAATATTATACCGGTGTGTATCTCCAGCCAGTAGCGTTCAGGTGTTGATGAACGAAGTCTACAGTAACGCGACTTCAGTAATAGCAACATGGCCGAGTTGTGCAGGCAGGTTAAGACTGATCCTGCAGCACGACTGGCGCGGGAATTCCGCCAGGCAGCGCGGGCGTCTCCAAAACCACACTAGCAGTAAATAGCGCCAAGATGTCTACACGCGCACGCTGGGAGGCAGACGGAGGATGACGGTTGGGGCACAGTGTTGCCAGTAGAGAGTGGCGGCACAGGACCGAGGCAGTATTATCAGCGGTAACTTGAGACGACAACACTTGGGCTGTTGTATCAGTTACACTCCTCCCAGCGCTCTTCTCAGATAATATTTTTCAACTCCTCCGCTGTACAGCAGATACATGCGTGCGGTGAAAACCTATACATAGGGCCACGATTTTGTCGCAAAAAGATTTTTGCCCCACTTTGTTTCAGTGTTTCTCGTGCACATCGGCAGTTCTGCTTCATGATTACTGGCAGCGTGTCTTTGTTCATACACGTTGCGCATTTGACTGCACCA
>PNEQ01029475.1:0-29011 GCA_003012365.1 Medauroidea extradentata | reverse complement strand
ATTTCACCTTAAAAAACAGTTAGAACTTTAAATTGCACGATTTTGCTCAATAGCAATATTGTAGGCTACGAATTCTACAATGTGGCCCTTATTCGAAGATGATATCTTTAAAACTGACTGAGATACCGCAAATTTAGTTTAACATTGAAATCCCTATCCAGCTCTACTGCCTGCGAAGGGATGGAGTCCGCCCTTAAATAATGTCGCATACTGAGAGAAAAATTCAGGGGAATATTTTCAGTAAATATGTTTCCTTATATTTGTAAATTATATTTGTATATTGTATGTTAAAGTTTTGTCACGGGCGTGACAAAAATAGACAGTTCACCCTGCTTACATCATCATCATCATAAAAGTCTGTGAATTTTCATAATTAAAACAAACACTATTATATTATAATGAAGTATTTTATGCCAAACACGTACCAGTTCAAGAAAACTAAACAACTGTTCAATTTTTTGAATTAATACCAAATCTGTTCTGTCACGGGTGTGACACTGCCCAACTTGGATTTATAGGTCGTTCGGTATAAAGTGAACACTATTAAAAATATAACCTTTGAAAAAAATCACTAGCCGTTACTCAGTACAGTTTTACATAAACTCTAGTTACCTTACTGATTGTGTGGTTGGCAGCGAAATTACGCAATATAGTTCCATGTCTTTTCCTATTTAAATACAACCACACTGAAAGAAAAACAACCAAAATCGATACAATAATATATTTTATGTAAGACCTAAACATTTTTTTATCAAATTATATAGAATCCTATTGACTGCACAGTTTAACTTACACGTGCAAGCATTAAGTGACGTGTCCAGAGAAGCTATAAATTTTCTGTAGTTAGCAGTTATGCGCGGAAAGATACAAATTGGCGGCAAATAGAACTTAAGCAGTGGTTTTCTGAGTGCTCACTTTATCCCGAACCGCTTATGCATTACTTTTAAAGCTAAGCCTATTATTATGTAAAAAGTAATTGATTATGTATAATTTTTTATTTTCTATCCCTAGTAGGTAGGTTTTAGCTTTCAAAAAACCATTAACCTATGTTGTATATAGACAAATCTACGGCAAATGACATGGTGGAAACAGTCCTATACGTGCCACTTGGGAGGCCTAATGATGGTTGTGTAGGTTTCATCATATCACTTGTTGACACCACACAAATGTCACTTTGTTGTGGAAAGAAAAAGATCCGCAAATCACTTTTCTTCCGTAGAAATGTTATTTGATATTCACTGTCCACCTTACCATCGATTTGACCAATAAAATATTTCTCATTCTGTCTGTTGAACTCGTTTTATCTTAAAATAACACAGCAACAGTTAGGGGCTGCAATAACCATATTAAATTACAGAATGGTTCCCACTTGAGTTTTTATGTTGTCATTATCTTACAATTAATGTTTTTCTCTCTACCGGTATTAACTTTGTTTTTAAAGTAGGATTTCACATGTTTATTCAATACAAACCTCACTGTAATGACGAATTATGGCTCTAATGGTTGTAGATATGTATGTTAAAGCCTTGATTCTAATTTTTGTTATAAAGTTTGCACAAAGCTGAATAAATATTCTTGCGTTGTTTGTTGCGAAGTGTTGCGGGTGTGACATAATGTACAGTGGTTTGGGCCTGCGTACATTTTCTTAAAAGTACTCCAGTTTTAAAAAAACTGAAACTAGTATAATATAAATGTAACATAACCTCATACGTAGAAGTGATACAATTTTAACATACTGCTGAAATGAGTAGAAATTTTACTTTTTACCTTTTCCTGTCACAGGTGTGACACTCGCTCATTGCCTAAGGTTTTACAGGTTAATGAAAAATGAATTACACAGTAAATGGAAAATGTGATATTTAGAAGCCATCATATAACTCTTTATTTCAAAACGTGTGCAGTATGTTCGTAAAGAAGGCTGAACTATTACTCTTATGTAGTGCTGTTACAAAACCGTCACTGGTGTTACATGACAGTAAGCACATGTTCTTAAAATATATAATTTTTATAAAACTGAAAGTTTTAGGATATAGTTGTCATGTACATAACCTCACTTTTACAAGCATAGTTTTAACCTCATCCTATTTAAAAAAGAGAAAATGTAATTTTATGCCTTTTTTTGTCACAGGTGTGACAAGAATGCATTAAACTATAAAACCAACAACACTGCAAAATATACTTAACCTGTATTACAAATTGCTAACTATCTCAGTGATAGACAGCCACTCTTCTTTAGGCAGAAGGTCCAGGGGTCCTAACTCGGGAAAGTTTAAATTTATGGATAGAAAATAATGCTGTTTACTGAAGCAATTTTCGTGCCTGGTCATAAAATATGCATCTGTATTAATTTTAATATATTTATGTTAAAATTTTACTAAGCTAAGAATTTAACAAATATACCTTTATAATACCCGAGAGTTTGTACAACCATAGATATATAATTTTAATACGAAGATAGTCATACACAAGCATCTGAATCCACAACTATCTAAAATATTATTAACATTAATTTAGTAAGTAAATATCGCATAGGGAGGGTACCCGAGGGCATGGTATTAGGTATGTTTTTTTTTTAACTGAAATTCAACTCTGCGAGACTGTTTAGAACACTCGTCGAGCGTTTCTCGCACTACAAAGCCGTCAAAGGTAAAATACTCAATGTGTCTGAAAGTGAATATTTGTGTCGCCTGAACACCATTTAAGGCTAACCGTAATAAAGCACTGGAAATATAATCTAAACACACATTTTACACAGGAATACTTGTGTCGCACATTAGGTATCACATGCCGATGAAAACTTTCGTTGACATTGATATGACATTTGTATAATAACTCTACTAAAACTACATACGACGATATAACTGTGCAAAATTTAGCAGTACATAGGTTTTTATTTCAGGTGAATACGTATGTCCTTCAGCGCAGTAAATCTGTCGCTAAAATAAAATCTTAACATGGATTTCGTTTGTAGGATTCATGTTTTAGTCGTTGAAAATAAAAACACAAATGGAAAGATTAAAACACCACGTACGTTGCGAACACGTACAAGTCTGCCCAAAATGCTGTTTTCACTGGCTGGCGAGTGGGCAGTGAGTCCTGAGCTACAGGGACAAAGCTAAAAACGCGTCAACGGTGATGTTAGCTGCGTAGTCTGGTGGTGCTCGTCCCTCAGTGCAACACCGGTATAAGAAACAACCCTTCTCGTTTCGAAAACTATGAAAGACTGGAATAAAAAAAAATGTATAGTAAATTTGTCAATGTAAAACAAATAATTTAGATTAATTTTTTGTGAGACAGTGTGTCAGATTCGTTCATTACGAGACGCCACTAGCTTTAGCAGCCATAAAATGTGTAAATAATTACTCATTATTACACATACCTTGTTTCATGCTTTTTAAACTCAGTTCCTTACATTTGTAACTATTTTAATATTAAAATCGTTTAGTACTGTATGCTAGTAAATAGTTCTTAAAAGCTGTAGAAAAAGAAATACACATTGCAGTATTTTGAGTTTAATAAAAAACATTCATTCTCAGAAATTAAAAAAAAAAAAAAATTAGTTAGTGCTTTTAATGTCACTGGGAAATACTGCATTACCTAACGTTTATTTGACTGTGTATTTCACTGTATACTTCGAAAATGTTTTTTACTTAACAAAAAGGCAGCAGCATTTTAAAACTTCGTATTTAGTGATTTTTGTTTATATATAGCATTATGAGTAGAGACGATGGTTTATCGCGGGAAAAATTGACTACTTGCTAGATTTCAACGCACGTTCAGCTTTTCAGAATAATATTGGTTTTCGTTAGTACGTGAATCTGTTCCTATTTGACTGAGCCAATTCGCGGCGTCGCCTCCTCCAGAGCGCAGCACTGCATACGACAGACTGGCGGACAAAGGCAGCATCAACAAAGATGCTTGGCTATTTATTTACTTGTATTTGAAATTTTAGTTTTTGTGCGAATCAGGCGAAATAAAAGTATTTTAGCCACAAAAAGAAATATATGAAAGTATTGATTGTGTAGATAATTTTTTCTGCCTGTTTATCAAAGATTTGGCATTTAAAAATATTAAATGATGCGGGATTGTGTTTTTGGATGCAAATGTCATGTTTGGGAATACGTAGTGTGTTTTGTTTGTCTGCCTTTTCTCCTGTCATTATAAATAGTTGACAATCACTACAAAAGTAATAACTAAACATGTGAAACAGCAAAATTAGAGACTTCTGCAAAATTAAGAAATTTCAACTAATATCTTTTTATTCCAACCAATTTAAAATTAGTGCAGTTTAAAATTTTGACAATAGATAGCGCTATTATTATTAAACATTTAAAACTTATACAATGAAAATACGACGACGTTTTGCTTACTGATACAAGATTAATTTCGTACGCCTAATAAATATAAATATCACTTTTTCTTAAATTTCATTACTAATATCTAAATTAAATTCAAGCCAATTTATTTAAAATATCTGCAATGGCTGTTGCAAACGGGTTACTATAACGTGTTATGAGTTTAGCATTAATGTTTGTTGCTTTGGATATGTTTTGTTAGCGACAGTCTGCATACAGTGCACTTTGTAGCGAAGAATTATTAAGAATTACTTGTTTTTAATTTACGTACGTCAATTTGCTTTAATTTTTTCATTTTTTCTAATTCACACAAACACACACACATACACACACATATATATTTTAAGTTGAAGTTGCCGATCACATAGCGAATGCAACTGTCACTGGAAGATAATACTTTGAAAGCGGTTTATCCTTAACTGACATGGCAACAAGGCAAGTTCGGACTATTATTAATATTTGAAAATTCAGAACATTTATAATTATTAGCTTTCTACGTGATAAAACTCTAAAATACATCTGAACTTTAACATTGCCGTAAACGGCAAAACATTTGTTGATGCAACCTTTACTAGTTCATAAACTCGCCACCAGATGTCAGCCACTTTGCGCGAATAAGAATCCTGCTATTGTAAAATTTTATGCCTGTCATTGGTTTACAGACAGCTACGTTTGTGAGACGTACATCAATCAAAACATTTTCGCGATATACCATAATATGTAATTATGAGTAATATATGTATTAATGTATTCCCACAAGGTTTAAATAATAATTACAAGACAACGGTCTTCCTTGAGAAATGCCTTCCGGCTACTGTTGGCACAGCATTGTTTCATAATTTAGTGCGGCTTGTGCCATCATTAAAGACAAGAACATTTCTCAGAAAAAAAAGTACACCACCATAGTAGATTCAACCATTTAGTGTACCTGTATTTTAAAATTTGATTAAACATACATTTATAACAAATTATCGGCTGACTAGTATATTTATTCCAGTTCTTTATTATAAACCAAGTCCACTGATATATTAAAAAAATTAGCACATAAATTTTGATACATGTCATAACTACACAACAAAACACAATCCAACTGTGTAAATCAGACCTTCGTAGTATCTTATGATGTTCAAAGTAATTAAATAAAATATAATTTAAGTTATATTTACACACACATACAAAATACTGAACTTTCATTTTCCGAATAATAATGAATACAATACAATAAGAGTGAATACGTTTGCATGCTGTGCTTTTGTTAAAGCGACTCATTTTAAGTTCCACTATACCCCGAAGTTGTAACATTAGTTTTAGAGTATAAAAAAATTCTTGTGAAACCAAGCTTATGTATATGTGCTTCAACAGTTTTGCACTAAGTTTAACTTATGTCTAATATGAAATAAGTAAATAGTGATAAAATTTTGATAGTATAGTATTTTTTCTTTCACTGTTACGAACTAGATTTAACAAGTAATACAAATTTAGCACAAAATTTGAAAGAACATATAGGCTACATTAAATTGGTTCTCAAGCAAATATTTTTTGCTTATACTCGTACGTACAAATCCGCGCTTAGCACTTAAATTGTTTCGATGTACAGTACAACACTGTGAAAACCTTATGTTGCTAAATTTTGTTGAATAACGAAGTGTTGTAGTTTGGTATAAAAATGGTTTTACAGAAGTTAGCTTTGCGTCTCATCGACAGCGAAGTCATTAAAAGTATAATTAATACTACACATTAGTTATGTAAGTAGCAATAGTAGATAGGTTATGGGGCTCCGAGCACAACAGGGACCAAGGTCTGGATTCTCGGATTCGCATCCGCCATCTTGGATGACGTAATTTCCCCCATTTTCCCTCAAAATTTCCCTTTTCCCCTCGAAATTACTACAAATTTCCTGTTTTTCCATCAAAATTTCCCGTTTTTCCCTCAAAATTTCCCGAACTTCCCTCAACATTTTCCCAGAAAATTTAAAAAATACTCAAAATCGCACTATTGATCAATTAGGCTACAGATTGCTCAATTTTAAGCAATTTAAGCAAATAACAGCCTGAGCAGTTTTTTCCTCGAAAAATTATAGGTTTTCCTAGAAAAAGTATGTTTTTTTGTCATCCAAAAAGTCGGGAGGGTTCAGGGTGAGGATTTAGCGAATTGTGGCAACCATCTAGGATTTTTTATGCTTTGGCATTCCATTAGTCTTCCTGCTCTATCATTCCATCTTCTCGACTATGCAGTCCTATCCTTCCATGAGGAATCGGCCATGACCTGTATCTTTCTCTTGCTCTGTCATTCCGATAGTCTTCCTGCTCTATCATCACACCTCTACTCGATCGTTTCGCATCTACACTATTATACGTCATATATTTCATCATTTCATCTTTACTCTGTATTTCGCCTCTACATTACCATTACCTGTATGCTCCATCATTCCATCATTGTTGTATCCTTCCAGCTCTGGTCTATCATTCCACCACTACTCTATTATCCTACCACATGCACATAGTAAAGGACTTGGACCACACTTCCCAATCTAACCCTGTATCATGCAGCATAACATTTACTGTCAAAACACAAGACCTAGTATGATCCGACCTCACCCCCGACCTAGCTCAGCTCGACCTAGCCTGACTGAGCTCCGACATGACCTGTACAGACTTGTTCAAGATCTACAATCTAGTCGCGACCAGACCGGACCCCACCCAAACCTGACTTAATATAAAATACAGTTAAGCACATCTAACACACATTCATATTACTTCATCGGTTTATAAATATTTCTCAAACCATTAATTTAGAAAACCTAGTCTCACAGCTTAAGGGCGGTGGGTAATATACTATAAGCGGGACTCTTGCCCCTATCACCAATATTATTTTTTTTATGCTTACCTCAAGACATCTAGATTGACAAGTCTTGACAAGTATTATACACAGAGCTGTATCACCACCATCAATCATATTAATTTCATTTTGTAAAACCTTTTATAGTAATGTAATTGTGTTCTATGTAATCACTGATTAAGTGTACAAGGACTGTTGCATCTGATGCACTTTAAGAAAATTTATGACAGGTGAATAATGTCTCTCAACACACGCAATGTAAAGTTTTAAAAAATCACATTTATTAATACTATTTTACACACAATAAAAAATATATATACAATATTTACACTACATACACAGAACACTATTTAAAACTCTGGATGTGGCTGTCAAGCTTCTCCTTGCATATAAACGAAGCCCCACACTTGTCACACATATAGGATATATCTCTGTAAGGGTTGAGGCGGCAATTGCGCTCATGTCGCAAACCATTGCAACGGATGACAAACACCTTGCTGCAGAAACCACACTGAAGCGATGGAGGAACAAATGTAGAAGATGAAGCAGCTGTACTCTCCATAGCGAAGTAGAGAAGAAAAAATGAAGAAAATAAATAAAAAAACAACAAAGAAATAATGACAAAGACTGAAGAGAAATATGTAAACACCCAAGAGAAATAATGCAGAAGAAACAACGATAGCTTAATATGTAAAACAACCAAACTATAAAAATCTTGATACAAATAACTATAAAAACACTGAAGAATTAACTATGAAACTAACTTTAAACTTACCGAAGTAAGCACACGAAAAAGCAAAGCACCGAACTCGATGAACAATCGGCAAGCCACGAACAAAGACTGAGGAAACCAGGCCTCGCAGCACATTTTATGAGCATGTGGTGGTGATGGTGGTGGTGGAGTGGGTAGGTGTGGTGGTGAAGGGGCAAAGTAACTCACTCCATATATGGTCATGTTTGGGAATCCTGTGTTTCTATTGGCTGAATATAAAAAGTCCTGGAAAACCTAAGTCGTCATTACAGTCTCAGGTTTGAACAGGTCCACGAATGCCCGAGGCGAGTCACACCTGTGGTGCAACCAGGGCGATGACTCTTTGCAAGCAGTGACTGTGTCCATTACAGGTCTGCACAGGCCCACAGCGCGACGAGTTCCCATAGCACCTCCTACCCCACATTCCTCCGCCTGAGCCTGACCGGCCTTTCCACCCCACAGCCATCCCCTCCTCCACCCCCTCTCCCAACGCCACTGCTTCTTCCCCCTCTCCCTCCTCACCCACTCCTCCCCTCCTCCACCCCACCCGTCTTTCTGGCACCTCTCTCCTCCTCATACATTTCATCGCACTCCTCATGCTCCTCATACTCATCTTCATTCCTCATGTTACTTCTCCTGCTCAATTTCTGTAATTAACTCCATTTAGCACCGCACGCTCCGCAATCTGCTCCGCACGCCCCGCAACTTGCTCCTCATATCACTATGCACGCTCCGCAACTTGCTCCTCACACCACTATGTACGCTCCGCATGCTCCGCAACTCGCTCCTCACACAACTATGCGTTCTCCGCACACAGCTATGCACGCTCCGCATGCTCCGCAACTCGCTCCTCACACAACTATGCGTTCTCCGCATCCTCCGCACACATCTCCGCAATTTGCTCCGCACAAGACTATGCGTGCTCCGCACAAGACTATGCGTGCTCCGCACAAGACTATGCGTGCTCCGCACAAGACTATGCGTGCTCCGCACAAGACTATGCGTGCTCCGCACAAGACTATGCGTGCTCCGCACAAGACTATGCGTGCTCCGCACAAGACTAGGCACTCTCCACATATGTCTCAGAACCCATTTACTTATGCTGTACATTACTCCACACACTCTCCACATGCTCCTCAAATGTCTCCACAATCTGCTCCTCATTTTTCTCATGCTCCACACATAGCTCCACCCTCTCTGCTTACCTCAATCCATCAATCCATAAGTTTTGCATTCTCCGACCTCCTTGAGAGCCACCATATTTCATTTGTCATTAGTTTTGTTGTGTGGAAACTATATTTCATTAATTTTACTCATGTACGACTTACAAATATTAGGTATCGTACATTGAACTTAAAATAATACTCATCTCCAGGCCACTCACATCAGACTTTTATAATGGCTTATAATTTTTATACCTTGTGTAGTACGATTTACATTATTTTTATTCTGTGACTAAAGTATACTTCGCTTCCACTTATTTTATATTAACATTCAAATCACAGGACCCACATTAAAGTAACCAGTTCCAGCCTACAATTACCTGAGGCAAACCATCAAGAATGACCTAATTTGACATAATGTGATCCATCAAATAACCACATAACTTTCAGTATGGAGTTATTTATCATAGTTCCCATTTGTCTACATTAAATTTCACATCATCACTATATTTTAATTTGTTACAGTAAATTTTAATTGATTTACAGACATACATTATCAAACAACCATGCCACTCTATCATATATCTGACAGTATTCATAACACAACTCAACTTCTCTGATCAGTTTCACCTTAACATGCCTTTACATGCCTCAGAAACCATAAGCTATCCTGACATCAACTAAAATTTAGGAACATTCAACCATATTATACAACCATAATTCAAGTATACACCAACCTAACTCTAGTAGTCATATAGTTCAAACCTTAAATATCACGAAACATACCAACCAACCCATATATTGTAATTTCATTACAGAAATCTTACCAGACAGTTCAAGGAGGTAAGATGCCATTCAATATACACAAGAGCAGGACAGCAGTCAACTTCTACAGCTGTAGTCTACATAAAGAGACCATCAAAATTGTCATCTAACAACTGAGCTAACTACTCCCTACCACTGAAACAACTATATAAACCATAATTTTTTTCATTATATCAGTACTCCTAGTATAAACATACACACCACCCATTATATTTATCATAAGAACACAAAGAGAAAGAGCAAAAGCAAATCAAAAATATATAACCAAAGGACATACATATCATACATCACCAAATAAAACCAACATATACTTATAAAACCCCTAATACATTTCATATCTCAGACAAAAATTCTGCTGTGAAGCACACACCCTACACACCACATAAACATACCATATACCATACACACACCACATGCACACCCTGTACACACAACCACCCCCCCTCCCTCAACACCACAACACCCTACACACCCATACCATACATCCATATACTCATTCACTTGCAATACACTCTACCACACAAACACTCGCACAACCTTATTACTCCGCACACATCAGAGTATAATCCACACACACACACACACACACACACACAGCACTGCAGACACCTCACATATCGTTACAGGCTCCGCACAAAGCACTACAGGCTCTGCACACATCTCCACAAACTCACATAGTATCATAGGCTCCACACAAGACTGTGAATTCCCCATACAAAAGTGCGCCCTCAACAATAATATCACTAATGTTGTGAATTACTCCTCGCACTCGCCACATGTCCCCACACCCTTCAAACATGTCCCCACACATGTTCTCACACCCTCCACCTGTGTCTCTACACTCTTAACAACCATCCCCCCACAATTCTATGTACACTCCTCACACAACTATGCACGCTCCGCAACTTGCTCCTCACTCCACCATGCACGCTCCGCATGCTCCGCAACTCGCTCCTCACACAACTATGCATTCTCCGCACACAGATATGCACGCTCCTCACATATCTCAGAACCCATATACTTATGCTGTGCATGACTCCACACACGCTCCTCACGCTCCGCATGTGTCTCCGCATGCTCCACTCACATCTCCGCAATTTGCTCCACAGTCTCCGCAATCTGCTTCTCAATTAGCACTGCAGGCATCTCACAAAGCACTGCAGGCTCCGCACACATCTCCACAAACTCGCACATACCACAGGCTCCACACAAGACTGTGCATTCTCCATACAAAACTACATCCTCTACACAAGTATCACTAATGTTGTGCATGACTCCATGTACTCTCCACATACTCCACACACATGTTAGCACACCCTCCACACATTCCCATACCCTCCACACATCGTACTACAGGCACCTCACATAAAACTGCATGTTCCGCACATATTTCATATACTCCACACATAAAACTGCTGACACCTCACATAAAACAGCTGACATCTCACATAAAACTGCATGCTTCGCACATATTTCATATGCTCGCACATGTATCTGCATGCATCATACATGTCCACAGAACCTCCAAACATGTTCTTACACATGTTTCCACACCTTCCACACATTTCCCCACACCCTGCAAACATGTCCCCATACATGTTCCCAAACCCTCCACCCATGGCATCGATTTGTCTTGGCTTCACTTAATTGAATTCCACCAAGAATTTAAGGGCTCCACAGATATTCGCTTTATTTTTTAACTGTTGTATCCTATGATGTTTCCATTATGTACATATAAGTCAGGTATTCACATATATCCCTGGCCGTGTCATTATTCTCCACTACGTAAGTCTTCACATTCTCACAAAACGTAGTTTCCACATTGACGAACCTGAACTTTACTGTCATACCAGAACCTACTATGATTTTAGGACGGGTTGATGGCGCCCTGGAGCATGATGACTGAGAAGGTTCCAGTGATTGCTCACGTAGCTTTTTTCGGAGCTGGTCGTGCTACTTTACCCTTACAGATCTTCGTGTGCCTAACCAGATTGTCAGGACGAGCGAACTGGGCACTGCAGTAGTTGCACTTCAGCAATATTTCTTTCCATTTTTTGCTCACAACCTGCCTCATGTTGACGAGTTTTGCAAGATTCAGCGAACTGCTTCTTGCGGTATTTACAGCAGGTAGTCACTTCTATCTCAACATTGCCATTACAGGTATGCAAATGCTCAATCAACTTGTCTTTGCGAATGATTGTTTCACCACACCGCTCACAGATCAGACACTCTTCATATCGTGGATTGAAGTAACAGATCTTCTAATTTCTCATCGTATTATTTCGCAAAGTAAAGACAAACCAGGCAAAACCTAACCTTAAATCTCTTGTTGCTCTTTGCCCTAACATTGTGGTTACAGGGAAGACATTTGATGAACACCTGACATGTCTTGATTCAGTGCTCCAGAGGATAACAGCAGCTAATTTGAAGCTAGTTCCCAAAAAGTGTAATTTGTTCCAAAGGAAAGTGAAATTTTTGGGACATGTAGTGTCGGCGGAAGGGATAGAAACAGATCCAGAGAAGACGAAAACTGTTAGAGATTGGCCACATCCAACTGACCGGACTCAAGTAAGGAGTTTCCTTGGGCTGTGTGCTTATTATCGGCGTTTTGTGCATGGATTCGCTACAATAGCAAAGCCATTACATGAATTGACTGAGACTAAAAGAAAATTTTCTGCACCCCCGATTGTGAATCCTCATTCAGAAAATTAAAGAAATGTTGGTTTCACCTCCTGTCCTAGGTTATCCTAGTAGTGATAGACAGTTCATTTTAGACACTGATGCGAGCGATGTGGGGATTGGTGCTGTGTTGTCACAGATACAGGATGGAAAAGAGAGGCCATTAGAATATTTCAGCAAAGTGTTACATAAGCCTGAAAGAAATTACTGTGTAACTCGCAGGGAGCTTCTGGCACTGGTCAAGTCTATTTCACATTTTCACCATTACTTATATGAAAGGCATTTTATTCTACGAACAGATCATGCATCATTACGTTGGTTACTGAATTTTAAAAACCCAGAAGGACAGATAGCTAAGTGGATGCAGCACCTTCAAGAGTACGATTTTGAAATACAGCACAGACTGGGCGCTTACACAACAATGCTGATGCACTGTCCAGGAGGCCATGCGAGCCAATGTGCTTTCATTGTGATCGCCAAGAAGGGAAGGCTGGGAAGACACCCAACTGCTAGGATAACAAGAATCCAAGAGTTCACAACTGGCAATGAACCCTCTCCCTGGAGCGATGAAAAGATTGGCGAAGATCAGAGAAAAGACCCTGCTCTTGGGCCAATACTAGAATGGAAGGAAAAAGGCCAGCGCCCAGAGTGGGCCGATTTATCTGATCAAAGTACTTCAACTAAGGCATATTGGGCACAATGGGATTCTCTATCTCTGAGAAATGGTGTCCTGTACTGGAACTGGGAAAGTGCAGATTGAAAAGAAACACGCCTACAGCTGGTACTCCCAGAAATTACTGAAGGAACTTTATAGTTTAGCAGCTGGAGGACATTTTGGAGTTAATAAGACTCTCAACAAAGTTAGATTGCGATACTATTGGCTACATTGCAGGGAAGATGTCGAGAGGTGGTGCCGAACATGTGATGCTCGTACAGCTAGAAAGGAACCAAGAACTAGAGGGCGTGGTCATCTTCAGAAGTACATTGTCGGAGCCCCGTTCGAGAGGATGGCAGTAGATATTTTGGGTCCCTTGCCAGTAACTGAGAGGAAGAATCGGTACCTATTGGTGGTGCAAGACTACTTCACCAAGTGGCCTGAAGACATACCAATACCTAACCAAGAGGCTAGCACAGTGTCCGATGCTGTAGTGGAGCATGTATTCTCAAAGTTTGGAGTGCCACACGAACTTCACTCCGACCAGGGCCGCAACTTTAAAGCCAAGTTATTCCAGGAAGTGACCAAGATTTTGGGAATGAAGAAGACACGGACTACTCCTTTGCATCCTCAGTCGGATGGGATGGTCGAGCGTTTAAATCGTACCTTAGAACAGTATCTGTCCATTTTTGTAGCCGACAATCAAAAGGACTGGGACTCCAAGGTGCCCCTGTTTCTCCTTGCATGTCGGTCAGCTATCCATGAAGCCACAAGTGTAACACCTTCGAAGATGCTGTTAGGGCGAGAGCTTCGTCTTCCAAGTGATCTACTGTTTGGGAAGCCAGCAGAAGAAGAACAGCCTGCTTCACCGATGGTGTATGCTGACGAACTGCGTCGAAAATTGAGCACAGTCCATGACTTCGCTCGGCAACATTTAAGTCAACACCGACCGGATGAAAACAAGGTATGATCGGAGGGGACCTGAAAGGACATTTCAAGAAGAACAGCTGGTGTGGCTGTATAACCCACAACGACGGAAAGGATACTGTCCGAAACTACAGAAATGCTGGGAAGGCCCTCATCAGATTGCCAAGAAGATAAATGACGTGGTCTTCCGGATAGTTCGCAAGGGCGCTCGGACAAGAAAACCCAAGGTTGTGCATATTGACAGACTGGCTCTCTATGATGGACCAGAGTCTGTTGTGTCTGCTCGGGACGAACAGACTTGAGGAGAGGGCAGTGTTGCGAGCCGCGACTGTCTGGCTGGGCGGTGTAGTACGATACTGTGGTGGCGGAGCTAGGACCCCCCTCTTCCCACTCCTCGGCGCCGTGGCTGTCGGGCAGGGCGGCGAAATACAATACAGTGGCGGCAGCGCTAAAAGACCTCCTCGGGTGATTGTATTACTCCATGATAACCACCTGCACCCAGTATCGGGTAACCGAGGGAAAATATCGTGATCTGGAATGATCCTGTTCCCTCTTTATCTCTCGGGGTGGTGCTTGACTTTGAAACGACATCTTTCCAGGAGGTGAAATGTTACATATTTTACGTACATTAAATAAATATTAAAGAGAAAAATTTTTAAAAGATTAAAAGGCGTTTCAGTAACAGTATTATTGCCTGTAACATACATTCTTGCACCGCAATGTCCGTCTTCGGGAGTTATTTACATGAACATCGTAATAAAGCCTTTTGGAATAGTATATTTTTTATATAATGACACATTTAGAATAACGGATACTCTGGAAATGCATATACGATCTTTATTTTGTTCCAAATTAAGCAAAATATCTCGCGCAACATAAACTCATGCGCCCGAACCGAACATGTTTGGAAATTATTTACTAGAATATCATCATAAACTTCACTGGAATAGTAATATTTTTGAATATAAAGGCGCATTATGAATGAAAGGATAACCTGGAAGGTCATCTACGATTTTTCTTTAGCCCAAAGTAAAGCATAAACGAGAAAAATTAGCGCGCAAATTCTAATTGCTGTGATAGGCCAATCGCAATATTTTTTATTGAAATCGTAATATGCTAAACTTCTTAATAATATGACGATAGAAAAAAAGTACTGTTCAGTAAACGTCCGGCTACTTCTCAGTTCAGATGAAACCCTCCCCGCCGGCACGTCGCTTACCTCGCCGAGGCCGAGGGCTGCTTATCGCATCAAGGGCAGCTGCTCGCCTTGCGACAAGTAGATATGACAACACTGCACGCTCTTACTCTTGTTTCCGAGGTGAACGGCACGTCTTGCAGTCGAGCACGTAGCTTCAGCTGTCGTCTTCCGTGCAACACTGGCATGCTATTTACAATTTGCTAATTTGTGACTAAATTATTAATGATAGATAGGTGCCCTCGCGGACTTTTTTTATTCTACTCAGCAAAATAAACTGTGAAACTGTTATATGCGCATTAATCATGCAGTCAGCACAGCCTGTTTTTTAAAGGCTTTTCCAGCTTTTCCGAGATTTTAAACCTACTAAAAAAGTACTTTATAAATGAGGTTTTAATTTTCTGGACATTTAGCGCTATTTCTGCTATTCCATAGAAGAATATGCAGTTTGAATGAATGTTCTAGATTTAAAACACCTAGAGCTATGCGAATCTGATTTTGAGCATTGATAGCGCTATGACCCCCTTCATGGAGGAGCAGCCTTAAGAGAAGTCCTCGACAGGCGCATGGACGTCGTTGCAGCGTGTCTCGCGCATACATTTTTACGCGAAACCGCTAAAGTTTTTCATATTATGTTTATCTATGAAAAGAACACACACTAGAAATTATGCTTCCAATTTTTAAAAATACAGTACGCTTGTTAGAAACATGATTTTCGGGCCTCTCAAAATGGCTAAAATCGTTTTTTTTTAGATTGCTGTAACTCTGAGAATGTTAAATGAATTCGTAAAAGTGCAAAACGAGAGGCATGCGTTGATCTTTACTTCAAACTATTCCAAAATAAAATATTGGGGCCACCGCTTAAAGTCCCATAGTAAAAAGACTACAGCGGAAACCTTGCACGCCAGTTTGGCGCGCTGCGAATAGAGGCGATATGCTTCTCGTCAAGCGTGGAACACTGGCTCTTATCGCTACGCTGTTCCCACGCGTCAAAGGTGGAAATTCGACACCGCGAAGGACTCCTTAAACCCGACTGAACAGCGTAACTTGGCATAAGCTATACATGCATGCAGTAATCAACCAGTATAGTAGTATTATTATACTCATGTTACTGGATAATACGTTCCTCGACTTTGAACGCTATTGCCTACATACATACTTGCACCTACAAATCTAATAGTTTCACTGACAAAAGTTGTTTGTAGTCACTGTTTTGCACCGCATCTCTTATAACACATCACAGTGCCAGTGAGGGGTAATGTGAGGTGAGTAAGGAGCGGCGCCGGAATGAAGGGACAGGGGAACAGCACAATTCCCACATGCGAAAATCCGGGGACTGACCTCGCTGGGAATCGTACCCGGATCGTCTTGGTGGGAGGCGAATAGTCTAAACATTATAATGAATGTAAATATTGCACTTTCGTACGTTACACCAGCAAGTATCATACATGTTAGTTTTGTACTGAAGAAACGAAACAGTTGCGCCGCATGATTTGAAAATATTTTTGTGTGTTAAACAACTTCAGACGATACAGCAACAAACAAATTTACAGTACGTGTTTATTTTATTGATCCTCTATAATTTTCGTTGAGGTAATACAGCTTCAGGTCATAAGAAACGCGTTACAATTTTATGTTACTAACATGATTTGACGTCTTTCATCAGAATAAAAAAATGCTGGTTTGAAATGACGTTGCACGTAGTGTTTACCCACCAGGCCATTGTAACTACAATTGTAGCTTTTGGGTGTGTTTTACAGGAATCTGTGGGTCCTATATAGTTGCAAAAGGAGTGCCTTTATGTATAGTTACGACACACTTATTAATTACTACGGTATCAAACATCACTTTTTGGTCACAGTAACCATATTGTGTGCAATAGGATGCAAACTGGTATTGTTTATATAATGGGGGTGCGTACGACGCACCGTAACCTAATTTTATCACATATTTCCATTTATTTACTTAAAATACCACTATACTCTAATACACGTTCTTTACACAATAGCCCACGAATTGTGTTTTTCGGACTACCACTCTAATGCCGACCTCCGTAGCATAGCCTGTTAGGCGCCGGTCTACGATGCGAGAGGTGCTGGGTTAGAATCTCGGCACGGGCATAGATGTTGTGTTGTCCATTCACCTTGCTTCACCCTCATCGTCTCGTAAGGCGACTTCTTAGTAACATATGAGGAACAAGTGTATGCATCTAGAATAAAGCATTTATTTCGAATACCATAAAATTTTTCCATGTCAGCTCTTTTTAATAATGAATAAGAAAGATAGATATATATCCATCTATATTCATGATTGCCAACAAGAGTCATAAATTAATAGAGGAATTATCCGAGAAATTGGCAAAGTATCGCATTTGTGAAGGACTTCAGCAACTAAAAGCTGAATGGCATTACGTTTTGATGACTTTAGAGAGTTAGATGCAAGCCTAACGAATAAATTTCACAAATAAAATCATAGGGTTGTCGCTTTAATTTTTTTTTTGCCGCACGCTTTTCTGTAAAGTATATTTTGCTTGCTCCTCGTTTTCTTGTGTTGCTGGAAAGTGGTGGGGCTAGCGAGGCGCGCGATCAGTGTTTCCCCTACCCGGGGGAGGGGGCGAGAACAAGCCGGGCATGGCTCCTAGGGCGGGAGGGGAAGGTAACTGAGGAGTGAAGGTCAAACGAAACCGGAGACGTGGAAAAGGCGGGAAGATAATCCTGTGTTGTATAAACTGATAAATATCAACAGTTCTTTCCTTCGGAGTAGATGTGGTTTCGCATGTGAAATCCGTTAGATTGCAGTTATGGACGGTAATAGCAGAGGGTAGCGCTGTGGCACAAATAAGCACATGCTACTAAATTTTAGAAGAAAGAATAGATGATCTCCGTCAAGATCATAAAAAAATTGAATATCCATTTTAAATTCTAAAAACATTGAATATTTGCCAAGGTGTTACAGGCTATGACATTAAGTTGATATGTACATACTATTATATTTATGTAGCATTTTGTAGCAAAGGAATAGGCCCATTGAAACATTCTTAAATATCACCTTTTATTAGAATCAGCCGAAGTGTCAGTGTTATGGGTTTCTTTACAACCGAGTGCAAAGTTCATAAGAATAATTATAATTATTTGTGTAGATGTCAAAAGTATTATTTTATGTATTTATGTTATTATTCGGGTAGGCGGTTTTTTTTTTTTTTTCAGAAATTGAGCAGTCGAATTTATTTATCTCTTCTATTTATTTATTTTACATTCCGTGGCGTTGTTATAAATGTCAAAAGTCTTGAAGCTATTGAACGTGTCGGTACAGATTCACACCATATAAGCACGTAAACCGTACATTATCATACTATACAAGTATACAAACAATACATAATTATGTAGGTGTCAAAGAATAAAACATGAAATAATATTCAGAATAGGAAATGGACAAAACATGTAAGAAGATAAAATGTACAAAAACATGAAAGTATGCGTTAGAGATTAGGAACTCACTCACAGAATAGAGGATGCGAGACTATAAAACATTTTAAAGGTTACATTTGAATTTAGTGTTCCTAATTTTTCTTGAATCTTGTAAGTTAACAGCACTAGTTAGCGTCATGTTAGGGCCGAAAACATAAAATTCGCTAAGTTATTAAACTATTTGTTAAATCTAAAGTTTGACCAGTTTTTTTTTTACAGTTTCAAATCATTCTTAAAACGATTGGTTGAAACGAAAACGGCCTTTCTCTAATGTTCGTCGGTCGAACCAATATTCGTCAGTTATATGTGGCCCATATAAATATCCTAAAATTATCTGTTTATACAATATATGATGTTATTGTATTCTTGACCATATATGCTTATCAACATAAATTTATATTGCCATGATATTACACTGTAAAAAATTATGTACTTTCACAAAGAAAAGCCTTCGAAACCCAGTTGACAAAGTATTTGTTTGTAAAATTACAAGGACTAGCCTTGTAGCTGTACTTTCAATAAAGAAAAAAATCAAAATGTTCATTATTCTTCATAAATAACCCTGAACTTATTTATCAAATAACTTTTGAAGAGATTATTTTGAAACAATAAAAAAAATCTCGGGAGGTGCTAAGTCTCGAACCACTAACCCCACACTTAGAATTTACGCATCGTACCCCTCGACCACTGTCTTACATATTGATTACCCTTTATTTAGTTGAATACATTTAATGTAAAGTTCAGTAATAATTCTTCCTTTTAAAGCATGTAATTAACATAAATATTTACTTTATTCCAGAAAAATACTTTTCAGAGGTTGTGATATTTGCATAGGCTAAGTAATTTCCGACGAACTTACGATTTTTGTAGGCTACACATTTTTTTCCTAAGTTTTTTGCAAACAAAATCCTTTTACCTATATAAACTAATAATTTTACAAGGAATATTTTCAACATTTACAAAAGTCTGTACAACTACGAAGAAGTGTCTGTCATATTTTACAAAATAATTTACAGTGCAGGAACTGTCGGTATGGGTACAAGGAATTCCTTTGTCATAGTATTACAAAGTTTACATTTGTATTTTCATAAACTAATGATTTTACAAGGATATTCTTTGTACTTTTACAAGGACTTTTAAAAATACAAAGAATATCATTGTAAATTTTACAAAATATTTCTGAGTGTACGATTGGTTTAAATGAAATGGCCCATAGTTTAAATAGTCTGGCAGCATCCTATGTGAACAATACATTTGGCAATATAAGAGGTGAACTTTATATGTTTGATAGTATAATTTAATTCTGTAAACGTCTGACAATAAGTTTTTATTTGTATTTGATGATGCGTACACTAGTCTTTACTACGACCCCATTAAAAATAGTAGTTGCACTTGGAATAATTAAAAAGAACAGTGCAACGTCCAAATTAAACAGTTTGTTTTGGCGGTATGAAAGGTGTCTGCCTATTTATATGTTTGAAAGTTAAAATTTATTCTTAAGATTTTAGACGGTAAGTATTTATTTACATTTAGTGAAATGGGTATTGGTTTTTATGTAGCATGCCGCATAAATCTGAAATAGCTTTTATACATAATTTCAAATGTTGTAGTGTCCAATTTTAACAATTTTTTTTGGGTACATATGAGGTCCGTATATATCATACCTCGGCGTCATCATAAATTCGGAAGACACCTACTTATTAAAACTAAATTATGTTACATTAAAGTAACTTGCTGTGTAGGCGGCCAAGCCGACTAACAAGAATTTAATGCAAAAAATCGCAAATTTTAACATATAGGGGTCGGGAATCTCTCAAAACCATTCAAAATGCTAATAATAAATAAATACGAAACGGTGATGGATGATGTTCCGTCTTAATTTTCCAGTTTTCATTAGTTTAGTGCTGTAAAATATATGATATTATGGAATAGTGTCCAGTATTTACATGTAATGCCAGTATTCATACATTTCACAGTAATTAATAATGGAACATTATTTTTTCCTTAAAAAATTCACAATATGATTTCTATCTATGTGAAAATCAAGACACCAGGTGTACCACTGCAGAACTGCGAACACTTTTTTATGTAAGTGAAGATACTCTGAGAGTATTTAGTGGTGACCAACAAGCTGTGTTTTCATTTCATTAAGTTATTATGGCATAGAAAAAAGTGTGACTGTTTTGTATTTCATGTCACCTACCTGTTCGAAACTACTCAGTTCTACAATGTTTGACAATTATAGGTACAAACGAAAGGGGTGTGTCGAGGACGGTGAAACAAGCAAATAATGCTAATTGAAAAAGGAAAAATAAAAATTTATGGAATTGAAGAGCGAGAAGTTGCAGTTAAAGCCATTCTATGACTACATGGAACAAGTAGAGGGTCTCCTGCATATTTCACGTCGGAATACATGTCATTTCGTTGTATGAACTCCGCAAGTTATGATATCCCTGAAAATTCAACGAGGCAAAGAGTTCTGGGAAAACAAAATGTCAGGTAAACTTGTTACATTTTTCCATCATTGTCTTCTGTCTGAAATCATTAACCCAAGCCATTCGCGGAATATGCCAATAAGGGAACCTGAGAATACCAAAGAAGCACAGACAGCTCGTAGCAAGACAATGAAACTGAATGTCGGTGAAGAAGACAAATATATAAATACCATCCCAACAGAAAATGTATTGAGGTAATTTTTTCCTTACAACTTTAGCCTACTCAGCTACCGAGCATTAACCATCTCGTAATGGTTTTAGTTCCAAATTAAAATGTGAATATATTGTTATGACATTCATGTTATTGAATATTGCAAAACAAATTTTGTGTAATTTTACTATGTGGACTTCATAAGAAGACTTTTAAAGTTTCAGCATATACTCAAAATTAGAAGGATAACATGTATTATGTTGAATATTATTTTACTTTATTTCTCAAGAACGTCTATTCCTCAGCTAATTGTTGAGCGAATCGTTATGAAATGCGTATCGTATTGTTAAAAATGTTATTTTGAGTTAGTGTCATAACTTATGTCAACCAAACTCGAATATCCTCTTAAAATAATATGTAAATTAAATCGGTACAGCTGTAGTCAAGCTGTGGCCGAGCCATAATATGATAAGCGCTCATCAGATTTATTTGTAGTATACTCTTCGCATGCAACTGCATTTTGGATTTTAAGTGTTTCCACAGTTTGGTTAAACATATTGTTGCGAGCCGCGACTGTCTGGCTGGGCGGTGTAGTACGATACTGTGGTGGAGCTAGGACACCCCCCCCCCTTTTCCCTACCACTCATTGGCGCTGTGGCTGTCGGGCAGAGCGGCGAAATACAATACAGTGGCGGCAGCGCTAAAAGACCTCCTCGGGCGCTGCATGGATTGTATTACTTCACGCCACTGTAATCGGAGAGCAGTGTAAGCCGATATAGCAGCGGCAATAACAAAGAGGTTCGGCGTGCATTGTGTCGCCCATGTGCGGTGGCGACCACCTGCACCCAATATCGGGTAACCGAGGGAGAAATTGTGATCTGGAATGTCCCTGTTCCTTCTTTATCTCTCGGGGTGGTGCTTGACTTTGAAGCGACACCTTTCCAGGTTGGAGAACAGAGACTTGCCGAGATAATTCGAGATATAGGTGTTGGTATATAAGGGGGAGCTGCAGCAGGAGCGGGAGAGTTTTGGCTGGCAGGTGCCTGCAGGCCGAGTATGGTTCGTGTTTTCTCCCTGTCGTCAGAACGACGCGTCAGTGGAAAGACGTTTCGTCAAAAAAGCGAGCATGGTTTCGTTTGTTGCCCGTCAAAGCCTTTCAGATGAACACTGACGCGGTGTTTTAGCTTGTCAAGAGGCCGACAAAGTGCGTATTTAAAATAAATATCGATAGAAATAATGTCATATTCACAGTTTCAAGTGACATAAGACATTTTTAGCTAGTATAAAGCCTGCACACAGTATAAACAATACATGCAAAGACAAACTTAAAGCTCAATTACTGTACACGTACCATAACCTATAACTTGACCATACAGCCATAACCTACATCTTGCCCATACTGCTCGCCAATACAGAAATAAGTAATACAGTTCGTATTGAATATTTTAGAAGACAAAATCCAATTGTTTTAACTGATGTATATTTAGGTAATTATTGGCGCTGTATTAGTGTACGCATGTAATTGTCCGTAATTTTAACGAGTTAGCATAACCAAACCGAATGAAAGTGATGTGCAGTAGAAAAAAAAATTCCGATATTTCAACATTCATGGCTTGAACCAGTATAAAAACGCATAAGACAAAAGTCGTTCTCTGCTGAAAATATCCTGAGAAACAATCTTTATACGCAACGTAGTAACTTTTAAAAACATTGCTACCGTTTGTATTGGCAAATAACCTACAACGTTGTACCTTACAGATATCGCAGAAGACTATTACATTTTTTTTTGTAGTTTTGAACAGTACGTTTTTCATGTTCATGCGTTGTCATTTTCCTAGATATATAAACAAATTTTAATTTTATATCGTGTATAGGGTAAAGGAGACCACAAAATATATATTTTCTCAAATGTATGGCAATTTTTTTATTGACTGGAGAATAGTAATTATCGTCTTATGTTATTTATTATAAATGCTCTAACAGAAAATAATTTTGTCGTAGTAAATCATGCGTAGACTTAAAAATTATAATATACGTACTGAAATGTTAAAAATTATGTTAAGTTTTATTAACAATGTTTTATTTTACATTGCTCATATAATCAGCCAAATGAAGATATAAAAAAACTATGGTCAAGTACAGATATTTCTATTTCGACAGCAACACTACTACTATAGTGACGTTAACACTGACTCACGAAATTAATATTAACACCAAACCCCACACGACTTCCACAGAATATCGCCACATGACCACAGTTTCATCAAGTTGTTCACACGTGTAGTAAAAATACAGGTTAGGCGTGTCAATTGTAAATAAAAGTACAGGTTAAGTGCAAATAACGTCATTCTAGTTACAGCTGTATATTTTTTGTTCACGAAGTTTTTCTATTGGCTGAAATTTGAAAACAGAGTCTCCAACACACAAAAATAACACGTTACTACTGCAATTTTCGTACCAACCTCTGCATATATTCCTCTTTGGAACCGTCGTTCATTTGACGCAATAATTCTGACAGAAGCGTTATGACACGACGATCCATGCTCGCATTTTCGCGCCGCCGTCATGACACTTGCGTCGTTCTAGTGACGCGTCGGAGTTACGACGGTTTCGAATAAAATAACCATGCTCGACCTGCTGGTGCGATCTCAAGTGATAGTGACAAGTATTGGGTTGCGACGACTGTTCGAGGGTGTCCAGCGAGTGGGACCGCAGCAAGTAGTAGGAAGAAGGTGTTTATAGGCCAGAAAAGATTCTTCGGTGTTCTTTCATTGGGTCCACCATTGTGAGTGACTAGTAACCTTTCCATATACAGAGAACTTATGTAGATGTATTTTTTTCCTTTATGTAAATAGTAGTTATTTGTTCTGTTTGACATTTATTGTGGTAAATCATTATAGACATAGGTTTTTTTGTATATACAGTTGTAAATAAACTAGGTTAGATTTATTTTCTTTATTTCATCAAAGACCTCCATCCCCAAACGTACCTAGCCCCGAACTTGTAACAATATTTTTTAAAATTTCAACTGTGTTTGTAAATTCTTTCTGTGATGCTATGAATACTGCAGGTTTATGTTACTAACCACAATAATACAAGATGAAACCATTCTTATGTGTTCATGCTCCAAATAGGAATTTAACTCTTCTGCCAGCTGCCACTAATGGGAGCATATTGTCATAGCAATTCCCCGTCGCTTTGTCTTACATTGGATTCGAACCTAAACCTCCTACTAGTGTTCCAAATAACTGTGCCAAGATACGTCATCGTCAAAATTTTTAAGAAATTTAACGTGTCTATTGAGGCTCGTGTCTAAACAGGCGGACATATCAATAATACACTATAATTTTTTTTTAACTTTTACAAAGAAATGTCTTGGAGACCCAGTTGACAAAGAAATTCCTTGTAAAACTACAATGGGTTATCCTTGTAATAAAATACAAAGTATATGTTTGTAAAATTACAAGGACTAGCGTTGTAGCTGTACTTTCAATAAGGAAAAAATAAATTTAAGTGTTTATTGTACTGCATAAATAACACTGAACTTGTTTATCAAATAACTTTTGCATAAAGGACGTATAAAGATATTATTTATAAACAATCAAAAAAAAATCTCCGAAGGTACTAAGCTTCGAACCACTAACCCCACACTTAGAATCTACACATCCCACCGCTAGACCACTGTGACTTTCGTATCGTATACATTCAATGTAAAGTTCAGTAATAATTCTTCCTTTTAAATCACGCAATTAATACAAATATTCACTTTATTCCAGAAAAATACTTTTCAGAGGTTGTGATCTCTGCATAAGTAATTTCCGGCGAACTTAAGATTTTTGTAGGCTACACATTTTTTTCGAAGTTTTTATGCAAACAAAATCTTTTTAACGTTATAAACATAATAATTTTACAAGGAATATTTTCAACATTTACAATGTTTGTATAACTGCGAAGAATTGCCTTGTCATATTTTACAAAATAATTTAAAGTGCAGGAACTGTCTGTATAGGTACAAGGAATTCCTTTGTAGTATTACAAAGTTTACCTTTGTAACTTCATAAACTAATGATTTTACAAGGATATTCTTTGTACTTATACAAGGACTTGTAAAAGTACAAAGAATATCCTTGTAAATTTTACAAAATTTTTTAGAGTGTACGGCAAACAGTAAAATTAGTCCTCCAAGGTCATATATGTTTTTAGGGACTTCTGGAATATTTTACATCCCTGCATCCCTAAATTGACGATTTTTTGAAAACCATGAAATTACTTTTATGGTAGTTACGTAAGCTTTATTGTATTAAAAAAATCATCTCGATATCTCAACAAGGTTTAAAAGATGACAAGCTGTATTGTTGTGGATATGCGCAATTGTGATTCTTGTCAGTCTGTCCCATTGCATGAAACATTCAAAGACATTGGTTTAAGAGATGGAGAGAATTGATTGAAATAACATTGTACTTATTTTAATGATCTTGGAGCTTGAATTTCAAATAATCCTGAGATTTCTTTTTAGGGATATGCATAAGCTTCATTCTGAAGCAAAAATCAATGCGATATCTCAACGGGTTTAATGGCCATCGAGGGTTTATTGAAATCACATTTTATGGCTATTCACCCCCTTAATTTTTGACTTTCTATAAAGTAATATATGTGTTTGTATGTTTTATTCTGAAGCAAAAATCACTAAAATTTCTGCACGAGAATTCATTGAAAGCACATGTCACCTCTTATCAACCCCTACATTTCGAAATATCCCTTCTTCGTGGGTAAGGTGGTTTGGTGAAGCCACCCTCAAAATGGCATGACTCTAGGTTCAGCGGTTTGAGTTGTGCGTTGATGAGAGTGGGGCACTTCATTTTATATAATAGATGTCTATGATGAGTGAATGGGCGTATTTCATTATTTTCATATTTGTGTGTTCCGTACTTTTTTTTACATTTCCCTTACTTGTGACAAAAATTGAATAGCTATATTGATTTTTAAGTTTGTATATTTATTTTACAGTTAAGCTATGGTAATAATTATTTCAGGAATGTTGTAGCATTCAAGTGATTTATTCCTCAAAACAATGCAGTTGTAATTTTGTGTTTGTAAAATAACACTTATTATGGAATTGCTTTCCATTGGTTGAAGTCTCTTTTGTAATGATTTTTGTGTTCTTATTAAGTGTTTATGTAATTTTCATCACAAAATTATGCAAGAATGTATTGTTTACAAATTTGTATTTCCAATGAAAATTTGCAATTAATTGACTGTAATGTATTGAATATGGAAACGGTTCCACAGTACAGATTAAAATTCAGATTACCATAACTTAGCAAAAATAATAAAAAGATTTAAGAAATAAATAATCAAAAGTATTTTGTGGATAACAACAGTAATGTATTTAGACAGCTCTGAATGAAACTGGTTTTGAAAGCCTACCATGAGATTGAATTATATTATGGAAGGTATAATTACATAGATGCGAGGGCTGGCATAACAGATTACCTAGAAAATCTGCTAGCGCCGTCGTCTATCATAACCACCACATGGAAAAACGTGCCTTTTAACATGCCATCAGTAACCCCTTCAATGCCTTTTTTGTGTGCTGTGCATGTAACGTTTAAAGTGTATACTGAAAAAATATTACATTTTGAAACGTAAATGCCAGCATCATTTTAAAACAGCAGGATACCATAAACTGTGTGTAAAATTACTCGAAAGAAGCTACTTTTACGAGTTAGTCCATTCACTTAAGTTTTCTTATGCCAGGTGAAAACATACACTACGGGAAAATAAATCTATTTTGCAAACTACGCCCGAAATCCAATCTAACTTAAGTAAGTTGAGATGTCAACATTTCACCAATGCCCTTTTCTAATTTAGGTAACTCCCTCAGTGCATAATCACATTGAACAAATGGTATGTGTCACGTATCAGCTATTAATTTTGTAATTTTAGTGATGCTAGGAGTTTTAAATTTTGGAGACTGAACTGCATTCTCATAGTAGTTACGGCGCGAATGTTCAGTAAACCTGTAATCGAACTGTTTCAACATAAACTTCAAAGTTTGCGGGTATTTTATGTCACCCTACAGCTTATTTTTACTATGACACTATGAAATTCGAGTGAAGATAATTTCCTTTTTAGCAATGAAATCGTGTATTTGCATATACAGGTGTGTAACAGAAGTGATGGGCAATAATTCACACATGGAAAGTACTGGCCAAAAGAAGCTACAAATGTCCAATAAACATGGGTCCGGAAATCAACCGTTGTCGACATAGAACACATTGTTTGTTGCAGTTGATCAATATGTAGAACACATGGAATTTCTAATCTTTAAAGAAGGTGTTCAAAATGTTGCCCATGCGTCTGAATGCAACATTAAACTCTCTCTGAAACGAGTTGCGAATCTTCTTAGGCAGTCCTGGTGTATTCTGTAAATGCTGGAAGGCTGCTTCAATCCGCAAGCGTTAAGCTGCGTCTTAAAGCGGCGTCTTAACGTGGCGTCTTAACGTGACACAAAAGTGTCAGACACGCAATCTCGGACACCGAGTGTAACGTGAAGACGTGTCACGAGATTAGCCGGGAAATGTCTCGACACTATTGACCTTGAAGCGAATGTCACGTGAAGACGGCCGGGGGACACACTCAGACCAGCTCTCACAACTTTCCGGCAGGTTGGATTTAGTGTCTGGTGTCGCTGCATGCGCCAGGATGTCTAGCAACGCGTCAGCCCCGCAAACCGCGCCGAAACAATGGTCGAAAGAAGAGACCACCATGTTAATTGAATACATTGAATCGTATCCTGTGATATGGAATGTAATGTGCAAAGAGTACAGAAATCGAATAAAAAAAAATTCGGGTTATCAGGACATAGCCGCAGCATTCGCAACAACACCAGAAGCAGTTCAAAGGAAGTGGCACAACTTGCGCACACAATACAACAGTGAAACAAGAAAACATCAAAAAAACAGAAGTCCGGTTCCAGCGCGCTCGATGTTTCATATGCCAGCCAATGGGAATATTATAGTGCAATGAAGTTTGTAGGAGGAACATCGATTTGTACGGAAACCACAAGCAATGTGGTTAGTAAATACAATAGTTTAATACCAATAACTTTATACAAAAAATAAAATTTACTGTGTTGATAATACATTGGAGAATAATGTAGATAACGAAAGGTAAGAATTTTGTTTAAATACAATGTTCCTGTCATTGGATATATGTTAAATAGAAGTTAACCATTATGTGCATTTGATGATGTTAAATTAGAACTACATTATATATATTCTGTAGCATTGTGCTGATAATGATCTCCATGCATTTATACCTCGTTCACGATAAGCGTAACATTTTGTAAACATTCCTCGCCATGTTTCTCATATTGCCACAGACTTTAATGTTGGTTTTAATGTTTGGTGACGCAAAAGATAATCGTCTCATGGTAACTACATATTAAAACAGTCATTAAAGTCTGTGGCAATATATGAAATGCGGCGAGGAAGGTTTCCAAAATGTT
>PNEQ01029474.1:0-29011 GCA_003012365.1 Medauroidea extradentata | reverse complement strand
ACTTGAAAAATCTCTGTATGGGATGAGGCAGGCACCTCAACGATGGAATGTCAGAATTACAACCTTTCTGAAATCTGTAGGTATGAGTCAGTTGCAGTCAGAGCCCTGCATCTTCAAGAACGATGACAATTCATTGATCCTTGGTCTGTACGTGGATGACGGGATCGTTATTGGCAAAGATGAAAAAAATGTAAAAAAAAACTTTTGGGAGTCCTTGTCACAGAGTTTGAAATTAAAATCCAAGAACAGCCACCCAAATTTCTTGGGATGGAAATTTCGAGAGCTAAAAGTGCTTTGTATCTGAAGCAGACAAAAACAGTTGAAGAACTTCTAAAGGACTTTAACATGAGTGAGGCCAAACCTGTTTCAACACCAGCTGTGGACGTTAAGTCTGAAGATGACGGCAGTGTAAACACGAGTTTTCCCTATTGAGAATTACTTGGCAGACTGCTGTATTTGTCAAACAAAACCAGACCGGACATAACGTATGCTGTGAATATGTGTAGCAGAAAGACTGAAAATCCTACAAATGAAGATGTAGTTTCCATCAAGAGAATACTGAAGTATCTCCGAGGTACCACTGACTTAGGAATAAGGTTTGAAAAAAAATTATTCAGTAGTAGAACTGGCAGGCTACTGCGACTCTTGACTTTGCAGGGGACAGACATACCAGGCGAAGCACGACGGGGTACATTATCTTCTGCTGTGGAGGACCTATTAGTTGGTGCACAAGAAAACAGCCAATTGTAGCTCTCTTGACTGCGGAAGCCGAATACATAGCAGCTGCAGAGTGTACCAAGGAGCTGATGTACTTGAAAACTGTTACAGAAGAACTTCTGAGTGAAAAAATTGTGACAGAATTGTTTGTTGACAATCAGAGTGCTATAAGTCTAATTAAAAATGGTGTAATTAATCGTAGATCCAAACATATTGATGTGAGATTTCATTTCGTACATGAAAAGGTTGCTGAAGGGTTAGTGAAGGTGATGTACTGTCCTAGTGAAATACAGACGGCCGATATTTTCACAAAACCATTGTCTAATGTCAAATTCAGAAATCTTGTACAAAATGTAGTTTCCTAAACTGTTGTAGTTAAAATTGAGAATTAAGGGGGTGTGTTGGTACATGGGATGTATTTCTCAATTTTATATCAGTCTTATGGGTTATGTTTGTGATTTGTTTATATAACTTTATTTTCTAACAGTGTTTTGACTAGTTTAGTGGGAAAAAAATGGCAGCCTAGTCTGTGAGTGTATGTAATAACTGGGTATTAAAACTATTGTGAAACCAGTAAAAACTGCATGTTGTTTGGTAACTTGTGTTTAAAATACTAAAAAAACCAACAGTTACAAGATACAAACAGTCACGGGATCGAAAGCTAAAGGATAGATCTACTAAGGTTAAATGGTTTTAAGTAAAAATAACAAAAAATAACGGCATTGCACAAGCCGGAAAAGGCACTAATTTGGAATATTAAGGCCCTATTTTCTAATTACTTAAGAAATTGATAGAACTGAAACCATTTATCCTTAGTGTGAGGTACCTTAATATCTTTTCTATTGTTATGGTGTCGTAACAATATGTCAAACACACAATCTCACAACTAATATTTTCTGTGAAAAAACGATTCTCCTGAACCTCTACATCACAATTTTCATGGCAGGTAGGAGGGGCCCCTTAATATATGTTCTATAACTATCTAAATCATAACAACTCATGTGTACGTTATTGTTAAAAGTAACAAAAGTTGCTGCGACTAAAAAGTCTGTACTGTACTTAGTCAAATTTGTATTCCTCGGTATCAGTTCACTGTTCATCTGTGAATACCTTGCACATTTGTATATGTACTGTATGTGGTGCCGGCTGACATAACAAAAATAGAGAAGAACAGTTTTAAATGTGTTTTCTTTTCATAGACATAGACAGCAAAACAGCAATTAGTAGTATTTCTTAAACAAACTTTCTGCTAACATGCTACAACACAGTCCATACTCCAGCTGTATAGGGCTCTCAAGTCAAATTTTCAGGAACCAAGCATTAGCACTGATGAGAATTGTATTGTGACTTGGAGAGTTATCACACAAAGAGGGTGGTGTATTTTTTTTATCACCACACTGCCTATAATGTAAGAAGGTTTTTAAGTGACTATGTCGTTTGAGAAAGACATTCTTCGGAGAGGTGTTACAGAACCACGTACTGTACTGCTACTGGTAGGTTCCCGTCCGAATAGCATACCTGTACCTCGGCTGCTTGGTAGGCACTCGACTCTTAACTCAGTTCTCTTTGGGGGTTCAAAAAAGTGGTTTAGATTGTGGATTCCCAGCATGGGAGCGTTTAGCGAGGAAATAATAAATTTCAACTTAACTCGGGTTACCATTCCCATTTACTAGCCACGTAACATACAGAGACATACCAGCTCATGACCACGCGGTGGGCTCGACCGCAACGAAAACAAATAAATACTTGCATTATAAGTTCACTGCTAGGCTATAAACGCTATTTAAGTTTACTCCAACTAGAAATCTTGGCTAGTGGTGTCGATGCACAGCGATATGCGCCCACGTGGCATACATGGTACATCGCCTCGCACAACCGCTCTCTCTCACCTCTCAACTGCTAAGGAGCCAACATGCTCTCACCCAGAGAGCGCGCCAAGATGGCCTCCCCCCCCTTGCGACATCAACACCTTCATATTTCCTAACTATGAGAGCATCCCTACGTAATTGTAAGCACTTTTCAGCCTTCAAACCTTAGTTAACAATAAATGAATTACAAATTACACTTAATGGGAAATAGTTCTTAGGCAAATATAGTTCAATCATAATATCCTTCACTCCCGTTTCTGTCTAATTCCCAGCGTCAGTTGGTACACACTTGACGTCATTCACCACAGTGCGAACCTAGCGCTTTTACGGGAAAGCCACAAACTGACCCCAGCAACACTTGAGTACAAACAATACATATTCAATAAGTTAATTACGTGGCTGCTCTCGCCTACTCAATAAAACTAATTACAAACATGAGCGCTGGATTTACCGGTTCGGCCCACCGCAACTATTATACCAAGTACAGATAAGTCGTGATTACATCAAATTCCGTAGAATGTTAGTACAACATATATTCAATGGAGTCTTTCAACCTCTTTCCCCTTCCATGGGTTTATAATTTGTCAGAAATCAGTCAGTCCTGCTTTAACACACCAGTATTCGGGTCCTTAGCAACTAGGCTCTCACTCATCTCTGACGGTCGCGGCGCACTTGCGTAAGGTAGGCCGGGCGGCTGTTGTTTATGTGTCGGAAATTCACTCCCAGTTGCAAACCATACACTAGGTAAAGAGTCTCGGGACCCTATTAGGCTCATACTGATGCCGGAGTGCTGAAGGACATCTCACATAGCTATGTTAACCCCAAATTAAAGAAAGGACACACTAAAGAAAATTATGTAAGTTCGGCCAAGTGCCTTACAGTACAGTAAACCATGAGTTCAGAGTTGCTAAATGTATCAATACACAATAGAGTACTAAAGTAGGCCTTCTTGTAATGTCGGCTCCATCTCGGTTTTTAATTTTTATTATTACTTGGCAGTCATGGCCCAGTAGAGTACTGGTTACCAATAGTACAAGACAAAAATGAAATTATACAATTGAAGTTGTTACTAATCTCAGAAGTGCAATAGACAGCAACAATGAATCACTATGCAGTTCTTAATTATTTTGGCAAAAGGATGACAGAATCAGAAGCTACCGTATATACTAAAATTAAGACTTACTATCTTGCATCAATGCTGTCTTTATAGAATCATTTCAAAATAAAACACTGTTAATTTTCACCTGATTCTGAAAGTTATGGAACTGTTGTGCAATCAGGGATTGAAAATCATGCAACTGCAGAAATAAAAATTAAAAACGTTTTTGAATTAAGTTTTTTGAATTAAGTAACCTTTCTTGACCGTGTATTTACACTAAAAAAAAGACTTGATTACTACCAAGCAAATGACTAGCAGGTATATTAATTCTTACTATGTATTTTACATTTTTATAAGAACTTCAAAATTTGTTAACGAGAAGTTTAAGCAGCATGATACAGTGTAACTTCAAAACAAAGCATTTTACATGCATAAAGGCAACAGTGTAAAACCCTTCAGTATAGCCAGATTGAAAAAACGGTTAGGGAAATCATAGAGAATAAATCTTTACCATTAAAGTATTAGTACATTCATGTTGTTAGGAAGCAGCACCAACTTTCAGCATAATATAATAAACTTCATTATGTTTAACATTCTTTAATTTTTGGATCATTATCAGACTTCTAGTTAATGTACAATAACTTTGTACAGCAAGTTATCTCAAATACACCGTAAGTTTCTTTGGAATTTTGATATTATAATAGAACTACAGTAATTTGTTAATCGACTACAACAAATATTTAAAACAGGCGTGCCAGTAAAAATTTGAAGCATACAAGCATTACGTGAATCTTCAATGTTACTATGGACAGACATAACTTACATATGTACAAATACTTTTGGTTAGTTTACAGCTTTTAACAAGAGTAATATTGTGTTTATTATTATTCCATTGTTTTCATTAACAAAAGTTAACTGCTTTCTTATTTGAAATTTTTAAAATCCTGTATATACAAAAAACTGAACCAGCGTCCCCAACATTAGCCCTAGACCTACATGATAACTGTAGCATCATTAAATGGTAAACCAAGCAATGTGGAGCAGTGGCAACACACTGGACTCAAATTCGCAAGGACCCGAATTCAATTTCTAGTCCAGATTCATGTTTTTCATGGTATTCAGAAATCACTGGAATAGTTATTTCATACAATCCACAAGACTGTAAATTTGAACTCGACTCAAAAGTTCACAACACAACAGTTTTATTGACGGATAAAGTACACTATATTAATGATTACATACAAAATTAACTATGTATGTTAAAATACCCGTACGTACTATTTATAGGGTGAGAGACAAAAATGATAACATAAAGAAATATGAAAATTAAAAGACTTTAATTACAATTTTTGACATGATACCTTTATACAAGAACATCACAAACTGCATTTCACTGGATATGACATCTTTGTTAGCTTCCTGCAATAACTGGCATCTTCACATGCAATGTCTGAAAAAGAAATATAAAAATTTCTAAGCTCTATGTAGTCAAATTCCAAGGAGGAGGCCAGAAATAAGCCCATCTCTAATAGAGAAAAAGGTAAAAGCACAGAAAACACATTTAAAAAATGCAATTCATAGGTACTTAAGGTATCCTGAGGCTATCAAGCCTATTCTAATGAGGACTGATAAAAAGCTTCGGTATGGTAGAGAACTAATTTTTTTCTGCATAATTTTTTAACAGAAAAAGGGAAGAGAGAGTAAACAAAATAAAGATGCCACTAACTTCTACAAAATGATGAAATTTACAAGTCCGAATGCAACACTGAATGAGCACAAAGGATTCCTTGCATTTTGTCTCGCTGAAAAGCCAAATTACTGATCTTCAATTGACATTTGTTACACGTACACTAACATTATCCAATGCAAATTACAAATTTCTTAAAGCTAATGAAAGCCAACATGCAACATGTGAGCATAAAATCTATACTTCAGTACAAATCAGTTAGGAATATGCATATTATGGTGAGTAAATATGTACTGTATATTAAGACAGACAAGCAGCAGGCCTCAAAATTGTCAAACACAAAATAATGACAAAAGTGAGTTATCCGGTTAAAAAGTGAAGAAAAGTGAACCTAAAAGTAATTAAAAGCAACAAAATAACACTATACGTGTTTACGAAAACATAGTACCGGTATGTGTAATTTACTCTGTTAGTACCGATTAAGTGATTGGAATTACTCAGTCCTTGGATGTTGAATTGTTTTTTTCTGAGTGCACAAAAACTCTAAGAGTAGTACGTTAGTGACAATACATAAAATGTGGCAAAATCTACAGAAGCTGTATAATTCAGTACCCTATCTGGCAGACCTGTATTGTTAGACAAAGTTCAGACAGTGATCAATATCCTGTTGTACTGGTACAATATATGTGTATGGCATTACAGTTACATACCAATAACGTATACTGTACAAAAATGCTAGAATCAAACTACAAAAAATTCCATAGCAATAAGGGATTGCAAAGTGGAAGTTTTCTAACACATAACCGCTGCTTCTTCCATTATTCAAGAGTTTACAATGAGCAAATAAATTTAAAATGTTAAAAAAAATTATACATTCTGAATGCCTAAATGAATACCCGAATTACATTCTTTTGGTAACACCTTTACTTGATAAACTCCTCCAAACTTCTCATTCAGCAAAAATATTACATTTCAACATTGTCTTCGCTGTTGAACATGCACTCAAGTGCCTCACAATGTATTTTCTTATGTGTACACATGCGGAAGCCTGTGTTCATTTACTTATTGTGCGCACATTCCTCTTTCATGTGCTGGCGGTTATTTATCCTTCTCCCGAGCAGGATAGACCTGAGTAGATCCAGCAAAGAAATAAAGTTGAATATTGTATTTAGAGATCTTAAACACAGGTATACTGTACTCACACAACGTTCTTGCTCAACTCCAAGGGACTCACACTGTTTGTCAAAAGAGTAGCAGAACTGCAGCAGCAGTTATGGATGAACTGCACCACAGATGAAGTCACTTCAAGTAGTTTTGTCAAAGTGCTGAAATGGATGATCAGTGCTTTAAGGTCTTGGAAGCACATCCTGATACCTAAGGACACAACCTTCTGCTCAAGGGTACCTGGATCAACTGGATACTGGTGAGATAATCAACTGGGATGCTTGTAACCAAGATGGCCCTGTCCACCATAATGTAAAAAAAAACATCTTGTCTGATACTGCAAAGATCTTTGATCCCCTTGGCTAGCTATCTCCACTTGCCATGTATACATAACATCTGATACATATTCTCTGGCTAAAGAATTCTGTGGGTTTTCTTTATGTATATTGTCACAATGGACGCATGTGGAATAGTTTCTTTAAAAAATTTCTTCCTTTATGCAACACATTTTAAGGGCATAGTAGGCAGCAACATGCTGTAGGTCCAGGAATCAAGCTGCTGGTTCACATGGTCTGGAGTTAACTTAAGAAAACCAATATTATACCAAATATTTTAAGTGAAAAATTACTGTACAAACATAATTGCCTGCATGTTATGTCCTGAAAAATCATTAAATAAAATGTATATAATGCCACACTGAAGTTATGCACTGAATGAAAATGAAGCATTTTAAATCAAAGTTGAAGTATTACATCCTACAAAACATACTGTGTCTATTCTGAACAAAAAAAAAATTAACCTAAATCTTTGGTTTCTTTTAAAGAAATATATATTTATGTTTTCGTTTCTTCCATAGTGTGTTGAATTGCTTCAATCTCTTGTTTATTTCTGTCATGTTTTTCTGTTCAACAGCTTTTTTCAGTCTGATATTTGCTTTAGTTTATTTGAAATATTTATAATTTCTTCTTGTATACATTTCCCCCTCCCCCAAAATTTTCAGTGTCTGTTCTGCAGCTGTTTTGTAATTTAATTTTCTTTAATCATACTTTTTCTGTTTTCTTCTTCAGCAGTTCTCTTTTTCTCAGACACTGCTATTCTTTTTGCTGCCTCTTCTAATTATTTTCAGTTTCCTTTCCAAGTAGGCCTACGCTTGGTAACTTACATGGACAATGCATGCCAGAGCCAAAAGCTTTTTGGTGATGGGAACTAGCTGTGGTTTTACTGCAAACATTTTCATTGCACTCACTATAAGGGCAACATTTTAAATGTCCTTTCAGACATAGATCATTTCATACGTCAATGAACAGATGAACTCTGCACTGACAGCAGCCTGTTATTTCTTCTACACAAATTATAGAAAGCAAACCTGTTTACTTACAAGTGCGTAAATGACATTCATACGAAACAGTAATCAAAAATGTGGAAAAAAGTGACTTTTAGTGAAAAAAGAGACTAACTTTGAAGCCTGAAGATAGGCTATTATTCTTCACCAATAAATTTAAACATATTGTATTAACAAATTTACAAATTTTACAATATGGAAAAGGAGGCAAAATGTTTTAATTTTTCTAGATTGCAAAGTGATGAAAATGGTTTACATAAAACAAAATTCACTCTTGTGTATTATTAGATAATAACTAAAAGCACAAATATGACAAAAACCCACTTTTGTATCTGTGTCGAATCTTGCAGATGTGTTGTCCTGATCAATGCTGTAAGGGATGAATATATCCAGATGATACCCTTTCTTCCTCTCATCTAGTATAATTCTGTCTTCTCCTACATCAAGTGTTAGCTCTTGAACAGTAACCTGGCAAACACACAGCAAATATGTTACAGAGGACTGGTCCAAAAAAGTATAAGTTTTATCTAAAAATGTAAAAGTTTCTTGATTTTATGACGCAATAATACAAAATAATCACTATATCCCGATTTGGTTAAATGACACTTTTATGCATAACACACTTTTCTCAGATTGTAAAATTTATGCAACTGTTTTTCATGACTTATTATTTTCTAACGCAACAATATGACAAATATAATTTGTATATAGTGTTAAGGATTTTTGTTTATTTGGGTAAGCATTTAAGTTGTATACGTTTTTACCATTTCAAAGTAAAACGTGACTAACTTTGTAGACAAAGAATGAACTGTACTAAATAAATAAATATTGTATGAGGAGGGTACTCAAGGGGCCAGGATATTGCACACTGGATGCAGACTTACTACTGGACACCTGTAGGAATCTGCATGCCCCGAAGGATGACATGAATTGAGGCCCTACAATGGAGAAGCACCACAATACAATAAGAAGGGCGGGGGAAACTGGAGATCCCGAGATCCCCAAGAAAACCTGCCGACCAACGGCATTCTACGACACAATTGCCACATGTGAAAATTCAACGATTGACCCTGCTGAATAGAGCACGTATCATCTTTGTGGGAGACGAACACACTGACTACTGTGCCATACGAACACTCTGGCTACTGTGCCAACCCTAGCCCTTTATAAACTGTACTAAATTCATTACTATAAATGAGTTAGGAACACAATCTCATCCAATATTTTAATACACGAAACTCAGAATCTACTACACAAACAAGACAATATGTGAGATGGGCATATGCTTGAACTACTGGGCCTCAATTTGTTCGTAAAATTACAAATAAATTTACAGGAGCCACTCAAGCTTTGTAACAAAGTTAACAAATGCAAACTGTCAGTAGCCTCTTCTAAAATCATCTGTACTGACTCTGCCTCAAACCATAGAGCTAACGTCCCTGCCCAACTGAGAGGAGGTAAGAGTGGAGAAGCAAAAAAATGTACAGGTGAGGCAATACCGTAAAATAATTCAATGAACATTAGCAACATTGCTTACATTTATAAGATGCGAAAATATGTGAAAATCTATGCACCAAAGCTGAATCACTATAAAGGGAGGGAGTGAAGTAGGGGCAATCGCCCACCTAATATGTACAATGTAACTGTCGTAAAAGTGAACTTGTTAATAGACCAACTAATAATGACATTTATTTATTTGTTAGGAATAAGGAGTAATACAGACACGATCACACTAGTGTGTTAGCCCGTTGACTGCCCCCCTCCCCCAGAATAACTACGGTACTTTTTAAAAAATTTTTTGTATTCGCCATCCTTCCCTCAACCCATTGCAGATTCGGTGCCTAAGTTCATTTTTTTGAACAAATATTACACACATAAAACATAAATGCACATACTGTACGTACTAAATGTGCAGAAAACATTGACACAAACATTTTAAACCAACACCACATGCACACACACACACACACACTCTATACTCCATCCCCGTTCTCATTCTTTCTCAATCTTTTTTTCTTCTTCTTCAATATCACAGTATATAGTGAATAACTACATTTCTGTGTAATGTATTAAATAGCTACATGCAATATCATAATAGTAAGTGATGTGGGAGAAATATGCTCAAAATATTAGTCTTTAAAACATCACACTAGATAAAGTCCCAATATTGCTATTGCTTTCCTCTCTCACAAACATGACTGCAGAAGTGGCTGTGTGCTTGAACAACTGTACTGAATAGGTAAATTTCCAGCATTATTTTCATGTTTTACTGAAAGAGTGTTTAATATGATAGATACTAAGAGTGTGTTACCATACTTTCCTACCAGAAAGGTAAAAAATTTTCCTTGCATGAATAAAACGCAATAAGGAGAACCGATCTTATAGCACTGGTCTCTCAACTGAAAAATAAAACCAGGCTATGCCCTCGAGATTACAGATAATAACATTTGCAGAACATACTTGCAGGCTGAGCTTATTCGTGCTGTAGTTCAATTTCTATAATGAAACTAAAACTTTGTATTTCTCAGATATAATATATTTTTTTAAACACCTACAACTTAATTTTTCAGCTCCTAAAACTATTACGTACTGTAAAAAAAGATTTTTAGACTGTTTCACAGCTTACCAAGTCATCCAGATGGAAATTTGCCTCCAGGCACCGTGTTCTGTCAGCTTCTGTCTTACAGATTATTCTATATTCAGGCTCCTTGTGTGTCTGCTGCACCACCATCTTGCCAACAGGAGCAGTAGTTGTCTGGATAGGGGGATACACTTCCTGAATAAGTGGTGCTCGAGCCTCAACATTCACATCTCGCTGCTGTACTCTATGTGGGCGAAGAGTGCCCATTACTTTGCGGTTCTTCAGTATTGAATATTCTGTGCAAAATAAAAAGAGAAATCTACATCACACTATCATATGTAAAAATCTTTTGAGGCTAGTAACTACTTTATTTTTGTAAAGGTCATGCCACTTCTTTGATAAATATTGTACCTACTGTGGTCAAAATACCGAGATACTATGCTAGGCACTCCCAGCCCATTCAGTGAAAAAGTATTAGGATGTATGTTATTACGAGCCTGTGAGAACTTAAGGTGAAATGTTTTCACAGAATGCAGTAACGTGCTACCTGTGATAAGGTTGTGGTTAAATTCTGTTGGTAGAACTAACATTCACTGCGAAGTAATGTTGGTGAGATTGGACATCATAAAAATTGAACAGGTCATACCGAACTGTACATGTTGAACGTGGTTGGATGCAAAAAAAAAATGCAAAAAGAAGCCAGAGCTAACTACCTCCAAAGGTGAGGTGCTTTACATCTCATTGAGAGTGGGGGGGGGGGGGGCGCTGTGGTCGAGGGGTCAGACTTCTCGCCTCCCACCAAGGCGATCTGGGTTCGACTCATGGCAGGGTCGGTCCCCGGATTTTCGCATGTGGGAATCGTGCTGAACAATGCCGTTGGTCGGCTGGTTTTCTCGGGGATCTCCCATTTCCCTTGCCCCTTCATTCCGGTGCCGCTCCATACTCACCTCATGTCACCCCTCACCAGTGCTGAAGACATCGATGTTAAGCGTTGACCAAAATCTGTCACCCACTCACTAATTAATAGTGAGGTCCTTAGTGCCTGGGGTAATTCTTGGAAGCCAAGGAAAAACTAAAATCAGGATGGCCTGAGTGTGGAACAGAACCAGGGTCTTAACCAATGTGTTAATGTTGTGCCACCTCACTTGGTGACTGCCTCCAAAAATAAACCACATTTAAGCAGTGTCTCACACTAAAGCTGACAAATAATATTTTCCTATGTAAATATGGCAAGATTTACAGTACTAACCTTCAGACTCTAAGGTAACATCGTATTTGCCCTGCAGACCATCCATGATGACCTGAATGACAAATGGCCTGAACATATCACTATTATTCATCTTTGTAAAGAAGTTGGTACTGATTGCCACATCATACACAGTACTTGGTTTACCAGCTGAAAAAACCAAAATAAAAAAAATAATTTTTTTATAATATGAATATTAGCTAGTTTGCAAGGTTGTATTTCTACAATATTTTATTTTGATTCTTAACACTGCTCTCGAATCAAGTTACATGTATTTCTCTGTCTATAATATTGTTTCATTCAAACTGTAATGGTACTGTCAAGCAAGGTTACTTTGTACCAGCTGCAGGTGACTTTGTGCCACTTAAAATGTTGATTTTTTGATTGATTGGTAAAAATTAAAATTTTTAATGGATAGTTAAAATATATTTTTTTAAATACTCAGTTACAGCTACTTATTTCTCACTCATATAACTTACAGATAAAATATTTTGAGTGACACAAAGTCACCCTTGCTGTCACAAAATTGAAAGCTTGACAGTAGTAATGAACAGAAGTAAGCACAAATCAAAGAAATCTAACCTGAGTGAACAAGTTATGATCATCAAAATAATTGGCACAGAAAACTCAACAAGCAATATTAATTTCAGTCGAATAACTTATAGTAATATTTATCACAATCACTTACAAATTACAAAAAGTAGTAAAGATTCAAACTATCACATGAATCAGTTTTTCCAGTCAACAATGTGACAACCTTCTTTTGAGGTGCATTGAGCAAGAAGCATGATTTTCCCCATTTTGTCTATTATGCCACAGTTATATATAAAAGTATTATTTTATCATTTAAGTACAAATATTATAACAGTGAAATAAACCACATATTTTGATCTTAAATTACATCAACAAAATAATTTCAATACCACAAAAATTTAATGGATTAAGAGATTTGGTGAGGGCTTCACAGCAATGCCTTCAGAGTTGCTGAGGATAACTTAAGGAGAGCTGCAGCAGCATGATACTAGGATGATGGAAATTATAGTACACTGTGAAAACACTTGATCAAAGCCACTTTCCATACTGAACATCCTCAACAAAATATTTATGAACTACTTTTATTAAATGTTTATTCTGTGAAAACTTATATTTAACGATATAATCATTAAAATGAAATGATTTGTAGTTTAATAAAATATGTAAGTTATGTCCTAACTACTAAGAAGACTAGTTCTGATCAAAATCAGTATTACATTTGAAACTTGGTGTGACTAAATAAAATTTTTGATTTCTGAACATATATGATTTTTCACGGAAGATAAAAATAATGGGAGTGGTTCAAAATGTTTAACTCAGCTGTACCTTCGACCTGTAAAAATTACTTCCTTTTGCATTAACTTAAAAGTATTTTGTGAAGAATGAACTTCCATGTTTGTTACATACATTTGTCAGGGTGTTCATATGGTTCCCCGATGCTCATAGGTATTCGATAGCTTGAAGGATCGTCTGAGCTGAGAATCTGAAACAACATTGCTTCCGTTATGTCTTCTGGATCAGGAAGCCCATCCGTAACACACACGTTTATGAACACTTTCTCACCAGTGGACAGGTCTCTAGTCTTCACGCACATCCCTGAAAGAAAACCAAACTACTATGATGACTCACACAAGAATAAGGAGATAAAAAAAACTGTTTTGGACATATCAATGCTCATGCATGCATCAATCTTAGTGGTTTAAGGGAGAGGAACAGCTTTAAACTTAAATTTATTAAGGTTTGATGAATAACATGTATTCAAGTTTCACTATTAAAATTCTTGCTACATTAAGACACTACAGAGTAAAAGCTTACAGTTTATTTAAAAATTATTTTAGATGGAACACCTGTGTTAGTCTGTCCCTTATAACCTTCCAGAGTGGAGTATTGATTAATTTCTTTGGAAGGTTTTATTCAGATGCAGTAACATAACTAGCAAAAGATTGCTTGTGACATCAGAAAGTTTACCACTACGTATATGCTATGACAAAGTTGAATTTCCTCCAGGAATAAATTTGAAACAAGAAATATGATGACAAATACATAAATCCAAAATGTCGCATATGCAACTTCCTTAAGATCTGCTTGATTTAGAAATGGCCTAATTTGGAACTGTGATGACTATCTGAATACCTGGAGCCAAACAATCCAGAGAGCTGCACTGTTCAGCAGCATGGTACATTAACACTTGGAGTGTCATGATAACCAAATTTTCAGTATCACAAGAGTGTTAAACAGACTACTTCATGAGTGATACTACTAGCTCGCCAGAATAAAAAGGGAATATCAGGGCGGTAGAGTTTAGAAGAGAGTCCTATTCTTCCTGGCCACTCTCGGCTTCGAAACCCCACTGCCATCAGCTGAAGATGATGCCGGGCATGTGCAAGAAAGAACTCGGCGGCTCCTGGTGATTACGTCACTTTCCCGTCCGACGTGTTCGAGGTTGCCGCGCGCAGGACGAGCCTAAGGCGCGAGGCGGGCTGTCAGTGTCGAAGGTCAAGCGCAGCATCTCCGGCTCGACTCTCAGTCTGACGGATACTCGCGCGCGGTGGTGTAGCAGGAAGACATCTGTCTGCGCAGGTAAGTTTAGCCTCGCTCAATTCCGCTGCCACCAAAGGCCGGGCGCTTTGTGTTGCATGAATGATAAAATGAGTTCCCTTATGAAAAGAAAACATTTCAGACAAAAGCATGTACATGCTTCAGTATGTCACATATATTAGAAGCCACTACTTATTAATCCTCCGAAATGTTATTAACTGAATACAAATTACGATAATTACTTGAACAATACTAATAGCTTTCCATTATTCAAACTGCATGGGTGCCACTAATATTAAAAGAAGTGAGACGAAAATACTGCACACCAGTTCAGTGTCTATGCGCTTATGGGGCGATAAGCCACTCATGCGCGCGGCATTGTCGACCTTATAGCTCCCTTTCTTCCACGACTTTAACTCCGGAAAGCGCAGCAGGTAGGCGGAAATCACGGATCATTTCATGAATGAGCCTCATTAAATTTTAACTAAAGCGCAATTTTACACTAAACAATCAAACCGACACGAGAGTCTGCAAATCTATTCATTCCCAACAGGTTAATCAATTTTAACTCGTTGCTGTTAAGTGCTTGCTAGCACGAGCAGCCGAAGAGTAGCATGCCGCGATCTTAACAAAGCTGGTGGATATACTACAGCTGGCGGACCAGCACCGGCGGAAAGTTGTTTTGCTGTCCTCAACTCCGGGGCGAGATTGTTTGCGTAAAATAAGGCGGGGTTACATTGATCAACACCATTGTGTGGTGAATATTAAGGGATCTACACGACGCTGAAAACAAAATATTGAAATTCATTTTTTTTTTAAATACTATAAAGTCTACGAGATGAGTGAAAATGTGGTTGACGCAACATTCCCCTTCACTGCTTCTGTAGGGGTTACTCAACCTATTTGTATAAGTAACTTTTAAATACTAAGCGGTAATAAACTATTTGATGCGTATAATTGCTTATCGCGAAAAATTACGGGGAAAGTACCTCTCGCGTTAATTCACTCCGGTAAACCGTTCTAGAAAAAAAAATGCGAATCAAAATACAAAGGAACAGTGTAACCCCGCAGAGATAGGCAATACAACAGTAACTTTCCCCTTCATTTTTCGCGATAAGCATAGAATATTTTACTACCGCCCGTTCACAATCGGCATGAACAAAAATAACGTAACTTACATAGCATAACATGAGAAACTGTCTGTACACGATCCCCCCCGAAATATATTGTTTTCTGACCAATCAAAAATAATCAACAAGAAAAGAACTAATTTGTTATTGGATGAAAATTTTCGCGCCAACAGCTCTTAAGACGTTTCACATTCTTATTGGCCGGCATGAAAAACTTGGCATAGAAAACTTAAGAGATGGCCATCTTTAACGCCATGCCAAGCAAGTTACGCCGTGTAAGTCATGTCAAGCATTAGTTGCGAACGCCACCATTCGTATCAGAGATATTCACTTTCTTTTGCTATGTTTTTTACTTGCGCCATGTCAATTGTGAACAGGGCTTTAGTATTTAATAAATTACTTACACAAATAGGTTACAGTAACCCACACATAAGCAGTGAGGGGGAACTTTGCGTCACAACATCAGCACAGATTTATTTGCTCTGATTCTTAGAGGTCTATGCCAATTTTGGTGGGTAAGGTAATTAGGCTTTACGTCTCGTCGACAGCGAGGTCATTATACACGGTGATACACAACTTGGTACAATGACAAGAGCTGGGAGAGGAGTCAGCCATGGCCTTTTGCTAAGGAACTACCCCAGTATTCGCCTGGGGCTATTTCGGGAAACGATGGTAAATCGAAATCAGGATGGCCGGAGCCGGGAATCGAACACAGGTCCTCCCGAATGCGAGTCCAACGTGTTAGCGTTGCGCCACCTCAGTCAATGCTGGTGGCTCCATCTCTTATATTGTCTAGTATTTTTTTAAAAATGTATTTCAAAATTTAGTTTTCAACGTCGTGTAGCCCAGTTATTATTCACCACACAATAGTGTTGGTCAATGTAACCCCACCTTATTTTACGTAAACAATCCCATCCCGGAGTTTGGCACATGCATTTTGGTTCACGCTGTAACGATTAGTCCTTCACAATTTATCCTGTTCTTCTAATTATTTATATACACACGTACGCATTCAATTTACTATATCCACACATTCCAAACTTAAACGCAGGTTTGCCAAGAAATAGACTGTCCGCGTGACAGAATTTGAAAAAACACGTACTTGAACTTTATTCAGACAGTTAAAAAAACGGAAAACTTGAACATTTAGTCGGCTCAGAAGCAAATGTGAAGTGTCGCGGCGGCATAAGTGGAACATCAGATTATGATTATGGCTTATGTCAGGGTTTGAAGGGAAGAAAAACATCCAATTTTGACCTATCTTGCGCTCTTCCACTTATGACAAACATGCAGCACCAAACTACTATGGGACCGTCCGTGAATGGTCTAAACACAGCACGACATTAGAATTAAATGTTTATGTTTTATACTGATATGTCACTAGTAAGAGGGTAATCAGTTTAACAATATTTCAACTTGCCATACTCATCAGGAGGTACTCACGACACGCCCCCCCTTTTTTTTCTATCGTAGATCCATCCTTCAGTTTACTAGAACACAGTAACAACGCAAACTGCAGCGCGTCCAGCGCTAGCTAATCAAAAGCAAAGCAGCTGGCTATATCAGACCTAAGACGCCGAGTGTCGACATCTGATTGTAATATACAGAGCAGGATTACAGATTGTAGCATTTCCGACTAAACGAGTTGCGTTATTTCGTGTAAATTAATTGTGCAATGATCGATTACAAGTCTTTAGAGGAAATAACCCATGTGATGCTGAAGTATCAATATATCTTATACGTCTTGTTCTAAACTCTGCGCTAACAAAAAGTCTACAATTATTTATTTGCGAGGACATATGACAACTAAGTTTTCGCCGCAGCAGCAAAGAGTACATCTCAAATGAGGTGGGTCGACGGTCAATGGCGTCGAACACATCGCTACTCAGCATAGGCTATCGCGCTATTGTGCAGAGTACTTTTTAACAACCTCGGCCACGTAAGTCGCCTTACTAATACAATGCAAGTGTAATGGTTGGTTTCAAATGTAAATGTCTGTGGCGAAATGGGAATGGGCAGAAGATTAATTACTATAGGTCAGCAATCAGATAACGAACAGACTTCCGAGAATTCATGAACACGTTCTTATACTCTTTTCCTTTTCACCGAGAGTTTAATTTTATTTCACTTCAACGTAAACGTCCTTTAAAGAAAGCAAAAATTTTAGTTTTAACAGTAGAGTTAAAATTCACGAAGCACGCAGAAAACGGATAGTTTCTTTTGTAGGAGAGTGAAAATTTTTTGTCGAGCTGTACCTAAGTACCGAATTACGTTAAGGCTTCGCTCTTTAGTCTAGCAGTGATTTTGAAAATATTATTGTAAGAGCTAATTAATACATGTATCAAAAATTAATTCTGGTGGTTTTAACACTAATATATCATCGTTTGTGTCTGAATTTTTCTGTTGCAATACACCAACCGGATATTTAGATTTTTGCCCCTGAAATAGCACATACTTTGTTGTTAAAATAAGCCGAAATGAAGCAAAATAACTTTTTGCTAGCAAACGGTACGTTATTTAAAAAAAAAAAAAAAAAAAAAAAAAAAAACGCTCTGGCTAAATTGTGTATCACATGACTGTACGTAGTCTCAACATTTTTCAAAGCATTTAGTTAAAAAATATTAAAATTATTTGCAATTGTTTGAAATAAATGAAAGGTCATGGCCTTAAACTGAGTTATTACAGCTATATTTGGAGGTTGTGGCCTTGAGGCGTCTTCTACATCCGAGACAGCCACCGCATGCAACCTTCGAACTTTTCTCCTTGTAATAATGCTTACCGGAACTCTACGTTGACACCACAGAAAACACCAATAAGTTGAGAGACATGAACAACTGAAAAATAGCTTACGTCATTATATGCTGACGTGTTCCGTTGTTCAACGGCTCGATGGAGGATGCCTCGTCACCATGCTCTTGTCTGTGATTTCCTCCTCATCACAGATTTGACTCCTGTCTCTCCCTTTCGCCGCAACCTTGGCCTTTTATTCTGTTCTGCCATCTAACTCTTGGCCTACTTCTCAGGGTCATATGTTCTCAAGTCGCTAACTTAAGGGCGCCGCCTACCTGCGCGTTAGAGGCTCAGAAATGACGAAGACATAAGGGCGACCTTGATGAGCGCATCAAATGCCGCGTAGCCTCAACGAGTCAAGCGCTGAATTATAGCGTGCAAGGTTTCCGTCGAACTGTTTTTACAATGGGACACTAAGCGGTGACCATATAATTTTATTGGTGGAAATTCTGCAACTAAGTTCAGTGCAGGTCGCAATCTGAGTGTTTCACATACATCCGGATAGTACATTTTAAAGTACGGCAGTCTGAAAAGACCGTTTTCAGGTATCCCGGAAGGCTTAGAAACGGTATTTTTTAATGAGCAAGGTGTCTTAATGAGGTTCCGACCTTGTCTGAAGTTTGTTTTACTTTCGTACGTTGGCACATTGGGCACACGTGGAATAGTTTCGTAGAAAAAACCTGTTTACGAACACGCTGCAACGCATTTGAAGTGTGGGGTAGGCGGTGCCCTTAACTCAAGTATCTTACTCGGCAAATGACTTATCGTCTCTGTTTCGACAAGCCTGAACACACTTGTACTGTACAAGTTTTTCCTGACATTTATGCCTTTATAAAAGTGTTGTCACACTGTTCGTATTCTGCATGGACTCGCACTATAGCGCAGGTATGAATTATTCATTATCGAAAACCAGACAAAGCCATACGTCTGGCAGCATTTCAGTGATGTGTTACCATACGAAATTAAGTTTCTTGGAATTTAGCAGTTCTGTGACAACCTGTAATCCCGAGGACAGCGCTTCCCTAGGCAATTTAATGTGTTTGCTGTTCGCTACTTTTATCTACTATACATCAAGTGTAAATGTTCGTGTGGGAGCCAAAATTAAAACCTTCTGTACGAACATGAATTAGCTACACAGTGCTTTAATTCACAGAACAAGCTATAAATAAAATACAATATGCACAATATGTACTCAAAACATTGTGACTGCTAGTCAATTTATACGTAGTATAGGCACATATTGGAAATGTAGGAATTTCTGACACTTCGTAACAGGGATTCTACAAGGTACTGATAGGTGTGCATACGGATATGACCGGCAGCACACATACAGCAAGCCAACCAGGGTCGGTGAAGGAGGCACTATTCAAAATGCTCGCTCCAGAGCGCAGCATTTTCGTAGCATTGAAGCTGCGCTTTTCGTCATCTTGGAAGATCCCACGTGGATATATGTGAGGCATCGTAGTGTGTACGTAAGCCCCAAATAACTCGCGGTACATAAGATGTAGGTAAATAATTAAGGGGGTAGGAGGAGTTATGTTTAGTAAAATTTCGTCTTTTTTTTTTCGTAAGGGCCCACCAGCCAGAGTTTGTAACATACTGTCATACTGTGACACTGTCACACGTCCTATGTGTGTATATTTAAAGAGTACACACGCCATTAAGAAACACTGGCCTTAATTTACACATGAAAAAATATTTCGTAATTATACTGGACATGTATGCAATGTTTGGAGTTTTTTCTTCTCGCTAAATGACGTAAGTGACAGCGAGATATTTAACCAGTAAAGAAATCAGCCTTAGCGTCTTTCCTTTTCACGAAAATAATAGGGATCGTCACTGTTTCCTTACATAATATTACTCTGCCGCCAAGCCTGGCTAACACTTCATGCAGTATACTTGAACGTAACATCGTTAAGAAGAAAAATGTAGCCTCTTTGCAAACACCTAGAATGCACCGTTTACAAGAAAATGCACAGAACTATAGTTCTGACAATAAGACAACGCCTTGTTTGTACATGTACAACAGTTGTGTGCATTTTTTTTGTACACGATGCATTATAGGTACTTGCACAACACGACGGTGGACACCCCTATTACTTTAATGAAAGGGAAAGGTTTGAACGTTGAATTTTTTTCCAGTTACAGGTCTCAATAACACTAACACAGCTCACAGAATTGTAATTTAACTCCGAACCTACATCAATATTTTGCTAAAACACTATTTTTAAACTCGATTTTCAAGGGCTTAAAATTACCCTCCGAAGTCTGGGGTGTTAATTTCTTTACAACTGTGTAATCAGAGAGTCCCAGGAGGTAATGCCCAGCCGAAGTAGAAAGGTAGTAGACCTCGAGGGATATTGAAACACCTGCATGTATGCAGTTTGATTGTCGATATTTGTGTGTTTTATGTTACAGTTTGACAGGTATAGTGACATGAAAAACGGTGATAAACACCTGAATGTTTGTGTCAGATTAGCAGACAGACTGGTCAGCCCGGCACAGTAGTGACAATTACATATCAGTGTCACAACATCGTGCCTACAAAAATATCGGTAAACAAAAATGTTCGGGCAGTTAGTATTTCAATATCATTTCGAGATTCTTAATAAATTGACATAAAAAGTGTTTAATACAAACCTCAAAGTCTTACTACTCTTCTTGACTATGTGTCCTGCAATTGTATCACCTTACTGTAATGGGTTCGTGGTAAACATTTTAATCAAGTGAGCGTGAAATTTAAGTTCATGAGCGTGTGATGAATACAAAATAAAATAAGTTGCTAACTACACGTGTTCTCTTGCGTTGCAAGCACGTAAACTGCATTAGATAGTGATTATTGCATTGGTATACACAAGAGTATAAGACAGAGATAGTATAGGTGTATTTAAGTCCTTGTTTATCAGTCAGTTGCGTGCCTACTATCTGCAGTTACTGTAAAATAACTGTTGCAAAATTTTCACAGATGAAGTGACACTATATCGTTATTTACAGCCAGACTGCAAGAAAAAAAACAGAACAATCGTAACTCCTTAATTATCAATTGAACTACATCGATAATATGTGACAAGACAAAAAAATGGCTTATAATTCAAGGCATTACAAGGCTTGACACAGAATTAAGAGTTCAGTGTGCTAATGAAGATTACGATGCAGATTAAACGGCTTCAGCGCTGACTTACAAAAATGTGCTGCACAGCAGAGCAGACATCTAATCTACGTCCTCTACAAATACCTTTTAGTGTCTTAGACTTACCAGTGGTTTATACACGCCTTTGTTCGCGAACATATTCCAATACAATGGTGGATTACCAGCTAACAACTTGACGGGAATTTACTCCATAGGCCTACGTAATTCTACTACCGCTCGAACTTAAAGAGTGAAACACCTATTAAATCTGCAAGTCATCTTTTTCATGGAATCAGGAATACACACACACATTATATATATATATATATATATATATATATATATATATATATATGTGTGTGTGTGTGTGTGTGTGTGTGCGCGCACATCACACAAACATGCGCACACACATATACGCGTACATACACACAACACACACAGAATGGATGGCACAAAAAAAAAAAAAAACAAAGAAGATATCCTTGTATTTGTTTATTTACTTATTTGTGTTGTATCCGACGTAATTGTTTACGAGAATTATTGTGTACGTTATTTCACATATAAGAAGTTCCTTGACTGTTTTATTGCCTCAGTTTACTGATAGGCAGAGCTACAATAAAGCATGCCAACGTTAAGACTAATGCTCAAAATCACATTTGTATGTGTCGTAGACATGTGTGTATGAGTGACGAAGTAGGGTTTGCAAATAGTATCAAATACGAAGTGCAAAATGTCAATATACGCACATTATTCGTGAATTAATTCTAAACACTTTAAATCTTGAACCCAATTGTTTCAAGCCATCAGAAAACTTTCCAGAGCATCACTGCAATCATTTGCCACACTCCGCTTATTGCTTGTTTCGTAGTCAGCTGTTTCTTCCGGTTATTCTTACTATGTTCTGCTAGTTGATAAATAATTTTCATAATTAGCGTTGAAAGGATATAATGTAACTACGCATGCACCTCCTCTCGGCCTACTGTACCTTTCTTGGTTGGCTGGGGGTGATGAAAGAAATGTCACTTGGACACACCGAAAACGCTTCCGGTACGGACGTTGAACAAGTGTTGAATATTCTTTCGTTTCTGTAGACGTGGTAGGACAGACATTTGGAAGAAGTCGTGAAGAAAATTTAACTACATCAGTTTGTGTCCTTGGATATATACATTTTGAACCTGAGTTGAAGACATGCCTGCAATGTCTTGTAAAACTGATTCATTGGCCTATAATGTTCATAGAGAGAGAGAGAGAGAGAGAGAGAGAGAGAGAGAGAGAGAGAAAGAGAGAAAGAGAGAAAGAGAGAGAGATAGAGAGATAGAGATAGAGAGAGGGGGAGGGGGAAAGCCAATGCGGCCAAGTGGTCAGGCCACTAGCCTCCCACAAAGGCGATCCGAACTCGATTCCCGGCGGGATTGGTCCCGCATTTTTCGCATACAGGAAACGTGGCGGACGTTGCCGTTTGCAGGCGGGTTTTCTTGGGGCACTCACATTCCTCCGGCCTTGCAACCAGTTGCTGCTCCATCTGTAGCGTCTCTCATGTAATCCTTCATTCATCTCTGACTCTCCAGGTTGGAGGCTATCAACGGTCTGACACCACGTCCCATAACCAGAATCACCACTGAAACGGTGTAATGATAATCCTTGTAGTGGCACGCTCTTCCCTGGACATAATCATAATCGCGAGATTTTATTTATTTTTTTATTTTATTTTACGATGTACCTGAGACCCAGACTTACTGTTTCTACCTGAGCAAACAATTGGTGGGAGGCGAATGGTCAGACCACTCGGCCACCGCGGCCCCACTACAGTATCAAACTGAGGACACGGATGGAGGTGTAGGTGAAGGTAAGATCATCTCAATCTTCCTAGACAACATGCGGCACCTGGCTAAACACTTTTGCCACCACTACATGCTGCCCATGGTTTTTCCAACTGTAATTACAGCTATCCTGCTGTAAATGGCAAGGAGAAGCGTGTTTGTCATGACCTTTTTTGGCCTGCGCCAGGTAACACGAGAGTTCGCTTCTCCACCGAACTACACTGCACAGTCGTGAACGTCGTTTTCCCTCACTCAAAAATATTGGCAAGCAAGCTGGACAGAGATTTGAAACTATTTTCAGTTTAGCCTCACCTGTTGATATCTTATTGAGATTTTATCAAGACTGCTCAAAAACAGACTTTCAAAACTAAATGTTTGATGTCATTTACCTCCCCAACTTGATATTAACTAAAGAATGACAGTTGCCCTTCAATTGCAAATGAAGTTATCTGTATGGCGAAGACAATATTTCCCATTTAATTCGGGCACGGAAAGCTAACAAAAAAATAACACAACATAATGTTTCGATTTTAATACCTTTAATACCTATACATACAACACTGAACGTTCACTTATATTCCCACATCCTCAGCTCAGAATGACACCTACGACGACAACTCGTCTTCAAGGAAATAAAATACTTATTCTGAAGAAATTTTATCCTGTAGTTAAATAGGCCATAATAGCTCAATTTTAATTCCCATAAAATCGAGCGACGTGGAACAACGGAAACACGTTGGGTTCACATTCGGAGGACTCAGGTTCGATTCCCGGCTTCAACCATCCTGATTTCGACTGCCCATGGTTTCCCGAAATCGCTCCAGGCGAATGCTAGGATAATTCCTTAACAAACACCACGGCAATTCCTCTCTTGGTTCCTGTCCTTGTGTAACATAGTCTGTTATCGTATCTACTAACCTCTCGACAAAACTCGAAGCCTACCTGGAAAACTGAGAGAGCAGGGTGCTCGGATTTACAATACTGTAAAAGTTCTGCCTCATTCATTGTATGTTAAAAAAAGGGCATTTTCAACTTGTTTCAGCGAATAAAACAACATTTTTGATACGACACGGAAAACCTAAAAACTTAACAGTTTTCCTGTTATTGTTGCAACCTCAACATTTTCATTATTTTGTAGCTGGAAACAGCTGCCCAGAAAAAAGTAATTATCTCAAGCGGGACTACAGAGTCACAACAGTAACAGACAGCACGCCGTATGGATTTCAGAAAGTGAACTGAACTATACATGTGTTCTACTGAAGTGCAATACGTAAAACTATCTCTGTGGTTTTTGATTTAAGAGAAAACCCATAAACCTAAGCTGATAGGGATCAATGCCCCTTAAATAAGTAGCTTTTGAGTCTAAAATCAAAGAATGTAATTGTCTTAGAACGCTACACATTTTCATTTAATACTTAAACACAATCTTCTTCAGGTTATAGCTCCTCTTTCTTTTAGGGCCCGGAGGAGGGGGGGGGGGGCGGATAAGAGAGAGAAAGAGCGGAATCTAGTGAATGGTCGTGAGGATACTACGTGGTGAATTTTGACCAGCGGCGGGAGAAATGGGAGTACCCCGAGAAAACTTGCCAGCTACGATTCTCATGCGAGACTCGGGAGCGATCCCGTTGGGAATTGAACACGGATCGCCGCTGGTGGCAGGCAAGTGGTCTAAGTTACAGGCAGAAGCGTGAAAACCTACACATTTCCTGTAAAAATATAACGTTAGATTAATTTCAGGAGTATGCAATAACCATCTATTGCGATATGCTCTCCATCAGTACGCTGTTTACTGCAGTCATGTTTCTCATGCTGGAATTCAAATTCTAGACGGGAATCGACTTTTGCGACAGTGAAATACACTCGCTGTCATGAAATAGCCGCACCCAGAATGAAAACAGTATGGTGGTTTGTTTCGTCGAATCATGAAGTGTGCCATTACAACAAACATAATGCGACGGTGTTGAGAGATGGGAATACGATGGAAATCATATGTATCGAAAAGCTCTCGGAGAATTCTAATGATCACAAAAATAGAACGTTTCAGCGTCTATGAAGCGAGTGCACAATCACATTTATTCCCAGGAACCAACTGTCATGTTTCTGCCCGAACTATTGCGATGCGCTACTATTATTATTCTCGACGTTTACGCTGTCTTCCATTTGACACCTCGACAATAACTTCATCCGTAATTTTACGCGTAGTAGGCTTGGGGTTTGAAAAACGTGATGCATCGACAAATACAGGTTTCTTTGGCAACGGATGAAAGAAAGGAAGAGACTTGGGACTTCATTGCTGAACACTGCCAGGAATTGGTCTTATGATTCTTATTATTTTCTGCTAGAGATAGGTGAATACTAATCGCGTACAGGTGGCCAGAAGTTTCCACTACCTTGTGTACTTCTTTCCACGTGCGTTAAGAGTTTTGTAAGCGTAGTTGTACCACCTATTCCTTGACCAGCCCGGTCGCCAGAAGAATATTGTTACAAGTTTGGAAGCACACAAACTTTTCATTTGGACAATTCCCATGAGTTCTTTTGGAATAGAGGTCTTATAATTATAAACAAAAGAGTAAAATTAAGTACTGGATTTAATAGCTCACAAAGCTACGAAATACACAAAACAGTAATCAACTATAACTCTCACAACACAATTAATTGCGCACATAATTACAACTGTGCCACAGAATGTTAGTTAACTTTGACAATTAAAGCACAAGAATATTTACCATTAATCAATTAAAGACTACAAATCACATCAAAAGTTCAGTCAGATATCCCATCAACAGTTACTAAAATAGTGACAATGTACAACCTTAACAGTCCTAAGGGAGAATGGCTCACCATGTACAGTGCAACATTCAAGAGTGCACCACTGTCTTCACTCTTGAGGTCTTCGGTTCGACTCCCGTCGCGCACCTTCTTCGCCTGTCGACCCGCAGCAGATGTCTTCTTGTCTCACGCAGTACTGCTCCGAAGGTATGTGCTTGTAGCCTCGCAGTAGACTTCGACGTCACCAAGACGTCTTCCTGACATCACCAAGATGTCCTCACCAGCCTCTCTGCACAAGCTTAGCACCTCCTCCGAGCAGCACCAATAGCGAACTCTTGAAGCACTTCTTCTCTTGAATCACCAGGCAGACAGTCTCCTCAAGTCACCAGTTACTGCCCTCCTCGACACAACACCGTCAGTGTTGTTCTCCACAGCTCACCACCTCTGCAGCACTCCAACACAACACCACAAGTGTTGTTCATCCTTCCTGCAGCCTGCTGGTGTCACACAGCCTCGACACCGATTACTGTCGTCGTGCTGCCATCCTCGAGACGCCATACCTCGTCAGCTCAGTCGTGCCGACACACGTGCCGACACACAACACCTTAGTGTTGTCTGTTCCTTCTGCAGGGCGCTGATGTTACTCAGACTCGACACCGACTACCGCCGCCATGTTGGCATCCTCAAGACGCCACACCTCGTCAGCTCCGTCGATGTTACATCAGCCTCGACGCCGTCGTGATTCCGCCCCCCAGGTGCTGTGTCCATATCTCTGCGCCGACGCCAGCGTCGCCTCTCGGCCCGTCACTTCTCACGACGCCCATCGTCGTCCCAGTGGCAACACCGCCCCTAAGGGCACTGCCTCATACCACTCTCGGTATCACTTCATCTTCACGACCCACTACAAGACTATCACAAGACTGCAACACTAGTCTGACTCTTCCCGACTCTCTTCCAGACTGACTGACTCATGTTGCGCAGTTCCGATGCTTTAATACGGCACCTTCAATGACGTCAATGGCTGATGAAATTGGTGACCTGAAGTCTAAAAATAGACATTACTGTGGTCGTACTTGTTGATAGTCACGTATTCGCACTGGCGTCGTCGGCGAAAACCAATGACGTCTCTCGGGAGATGCGACATAGCTGCGAAAACCCATGACATCAATGGTTGACTCACAGGGTTGACCACCCAGCATGATGTAATGTGCCTGCTGCCTGGCCAACACACAACAATATGTATGGAGCATGTTGGCACGGTAGCTGGAGGCCGCGAGTCTGATGACATCTGGAGCGGCAGTTTCTATAACTAGTAAATTATCAAAAGTAACAGCACCGTTAAGTCTTCACGACCCCATGGTTGGGTCGTATAGTCAAACTAGGGGTAATGCAAAAATGAACTGCGTTTTCTATCAGTACAATTTTGCTTCTTTTCCTTGACGTTGTAACACGACATGTACAGTGTAACATCGTTTTCACTACCCCTGCCCATCATTTCAAATATGGCTTTGAGCGCACCATTTTTAATTACATAATGACACATTTCCATTGGCGAAGCACGGTCGTGTTTCAAGGCAAGCCCTATTACAATTCGACCATACATTTTAAGCACATGGCATTAATGAAGATGAGTTGATTTGACCAAGGCGTTTTACTGGGTAATTCTTTCTTCGTCTCTTGCACACTACTGGATCGAGTGTGTACCAGTATAATGTTCCACACACAACTCAAAGTAGTGTATAGTCATTGCTTAGTAGTGCATGCTCTGGAACATTCCAGGCTTCGCTAAGATTATTAACGCTTCGTATCACTTATTATTTGAGATGACCCCGAGGTAATTGGTGCAAAGGTAACATCATGTGCTCGCTTTCGGAAGGACTCAGAATCGATTCCGGACATTCTGACTTAGTTTTTCACCATCTCTAACAACCTTTTTGTCGACGAGACGTAAAGCCGACTTGACGTGAGGTGGGCCAAGGGGATATCCTATATCAATATTCCTCTTCTCTGGGACCACGAATTTCATGAAAGCATTTGTGCACATGTTACATAAACATCTGCGTGTGTACATGTCGGTTACATCTGTACATTCTTACAGATTTAGAAAAATCACAATCTCCAATATGTAATTTCTTATGAAAAGTAAAGCAGAAGATAAACAGGGCACTTTTTACGTAATTGTAGTGTTAAAAGAGTATAGCGCCTTTGAAAATCAAAATTGAAAATATAAATTTGCTCACAAATCGGAAACTACGATACAGATTCGGATAAAGTCACAGGAAATACTGGTTGATTCCCTCCAGGTTTATGAAAACAAAAGGGGTGGCCACCCTTCAACTGTGTACATTTGGTAATGTCTGGATATATGAGCATTTGAAGGTGAATTATTGAGTAATGTAACATCTCTATTTATAAAAATGAAAGCTGACTGATTGACAGACTGACTGACATATCAAACTGCAGCCCAAACCACTGGACCTAGAATCGTGAAATATTTGTGGGGGTTCCCTTCAGGTCGTAGGCGAGCACTAAGAAGGGATTTTTCGAAATTCGACCTCTAAGGGGGTGAAAAGGGGTGAAATGTGTTTCCGAAGAAACGTCGATAGAGCTCGAACCCGACGGCCTATCATTGTGATTTTTACTTTAATGGGACACTCATAAAAATGCATATTAGCCAATTTAAGGATTTTTCGAAGTTCAACTTTTAAGGGGCTGAAAAGACCTTAAATGTGTTTGCAATCAACTATTGATATCTATCGAACCCTTCGGGATAGAGAGTTGATATTCACTTCAAAATATTGCTTACGTAAATACCCAAAAAGTAGTTTTAGGTTTTTTGAAATTCGACCCCCAGGCAGTAAAAAGGGGCAAAATGTGTTTTTAATGAATCGTCTTTACCTTTGAAACACAATTGGCTATCGTCGTGATTTTAACTTTAATTGGTTACTTTTACAAATGTCTATGACAGGACTCAAAATCGTTTCGAAATTCTTTATTTAAAGGGGTGAAAATACGTGAAATGTGTTTTCGATTATCCTTCCATATCTATCGAATCAATCGAGATATCGAAGTACTCTTTGCTTTAAATTGGTGCTTT
>PNEQ01029473.1:0-29010 GCA_003012365.1 Medauroidea extradentata | reverse complement strand
GCTCAAGTGTCTGCTGTACTAAATTCACGGCCGTTGTGCGCCTTGTCATCAGATCCCCGGGAGTATGAGGTGTTGACTCCTGCTCATTTTCTTGTCGGAGAACCGCTTGTGGCATTGCCAGACCATGACTTGACGCAGTTGGCACTAAATCGTCTGGATAGGTGGCAACTCGTTACCCAGCTCCAGCAGAGAATTTGGACGAGGTGGAGCATGGAATACCTGCTCTTCAGCAGCGAGGCAAATGGGACAAGTTGACACCAAATACACAGGTGGGCCAGTTGGTCCTTTTTAAGGATTCTAACCTACCACCCTTGAAATGGAAAAGGGCTCGGATCACTGCTGTCCATCCTGGCCACGACGGAGTTGTTCGTGTTGTCACACTCCGAACTCTTCAAGGGGAATTGACTCGTTCAGTTTCAAAAATTTGTTTACTGCCAATAGACTAGTGTCTTAGTGGAGAAATTGACTGAACTGTCAGATTGTGTTGATTTTTTGTTTGTTTGTGTGTATATATTAATCATGTGTAACAAAACATTTTTATAGAACTAGTTGTCATTATTGAAAGTGTGGACTTTAGTAAGAAAATAGTTATTTTCGGTGGGCGGAATGTTTGTACCCAATCTGTGTACTTGTACTGTGGTTACATTGACTGTGATTTGAACTTGGCGCCTGTCTGCCATATTGAAAACAAGAGAAGTTAGTTCGATCATCATGGCGTCGGGAAGCAAGTAGTAGTGTTTCGGTTGCGAACAGTATGTATATATATATATATATATCACTCTTGTTTGTGGAATATCTCTGAAACGGTTAAGAAAAGGGCATATATTTATTAGAAACATTTTGTTCAGAATCACCAGTACTATCATCCCTCAAAGCATGTACCCTTCCTCCCGACTCATCCCATACTGTTATCATATGTTTTGTTTAATTGTGTACATATCCTCACAAAACATGTTCAAACACTCCACCACCAACTTCAATGCATTTTGCTGCTCTGATAGACAGTTTCTGTGTTGCTGATCTGAGCTCATTAGTGCATTGCTTTACTTGAGCACAAGCATGGTAAATACGAGCGAGAAGTTCCTCTCTTGTGTCCACCCTGCGCGTGTAGACTTCGCTTTTAAGCCAACCCCACACACAGTAATCAAATGGGGTAAAATCAGGTTACCTCGGTGGCCAAGCAATGACTCCATGGCTACCGATCCAACGCTCAGCATACGTTTCGTTGAGGTACTGTCTCGCTGGCCGTACAGAATGTGCAGGAGCTCCGTCTTGCTGAAAGTGCATACGAGCTCTTGTTGCCAAAGGGATATCCTCCAAGCATTCTGGTAACATGTTTTGAAGAAAATCAAGATACCGTAGTCCATTAAGACGATTGTCTAAAACTACTGGACCGATGAGTTGGTCATCAATAATACCGCACCACACATTAACTGAGAAACGTCGTTGAAAATTCCTTTCTACAGTAGGGTGTAGATTTTCGTCTGTCCATACGTGAGAGTTGCGTGTGTTGTTGATTCCGTTGCGGGTAAATGTTGACTCATTAGTGAACAGAATACGTGGAATTAATCGATCATTGGCAATGATCCACTGACAGAATTCTTGCCGGTGGACATCATCTCCTTCATGCAGATGTTGTACACTCTGCCGATGATATATGGATACAGATCCTGCTCGTGCACTGTGCGTATCACTCTTGTTTGTGGAATATCTCTGAAACGGTTAAGAAAAGGGCATATAATTATTAGAAACATTTTGTTCAAAACACCAGTACTATCACCCCTCAAAGTTTGTACCTTTCCTCCCGACTCACCCTGTATGCTCGTTGGCACACAACGTTACGCGGTGCTGCGCGCATAACTGTCGTAGGACCAGCCTTGTAACGCGGGTTTCGAACCTGGCAGCCAATCAAGCGCACAGTCGCAATTTTTTTTTTCTGAAAAACAGTTCGCATTAAATGTTCCATGTAGGTGACGTATATTGTGCATTTGTGTATATGATTATTACTTTTTGAAAAAAAGTAAAAATTCCTAAGGGTTACACACCCAGTGGTAGAATAAAAACAGTTTCCCAACGTAAGGGACTGTTAGTTCTCCACATTGTGTAAAAGCTTAAGAGTTGGTGGTCTCTTGTTGGTTTTTTGTGTTTGAGGCGTGGAAACGGGAAGTCGGGAAGGTAAGTCGAATATAACACGTCCTTCAAACACCTCATCGCCTCTAGACGCGAAGGACTAAACCAGCGCGCAGTGTTTTCGTAGAATGTGTTTTTCAATGGGACTTGAAGCGATGACCCTGTTATTTTATTTGTGGAAAGTTTGTGGTAAAGTCCAGTGCTGGTGTCTATGGCTTTGTTTTACGTTTACGGCTGATTTTTTCTCATCTACAGAAAAGTGAAAGTAATTTTTAGTCTTTATGAGGATCTTCGTGATCATGTTTTTAATTAGCGTACGGCATTTTTACAACAGTAGGGACACAGTTTGAATTGTCTCCTTTCGTAGATAAACGCTTTGGAAACATTTTTAAAACTTAGGCAAGAAAATATAGTTTCCGTACCACGCTACAGCTCGGCTCACACGCCAGGTGCACTAACTCTTTTAACTACGCATAAAGTAACATCATTCATAGAATATTTTTTAAAATGTACAGTACGTTTCATTATTTTCTGTTAAAACCATTTAAAATATAGATTTTTAAGGGCGGTTATCTCTCTTGTGAGTTACTGAAATACGTTTATTTATATTGTTCGTATAATGCTTTCGCTCCCATTTTGGATAGGGAATCACCTCAGCATGTGTACCTGTAGTCCAGAAGAAAAAAACACACATACTCCCTCTCCCTTCTCTCTCTCTCTCTCTCTCTCATATATATATATATATATATATATATATATATATATATATATATATATATATATATATATATATATATATATATATATATTCGTGTCGAATTTGGAAAAAAATCATTATGTGAATTTAAGCACTATTTTGATGGGATGAGCTCTTCGATATCTCGACTGGTTCGGTAGGTATTGTAGAATAATCGAAAACTCGTAATTCACGTTTTTTCATTCCCAAAGAAACTAGAATTTCTGAAACTCTCGAAATCACATTTTAGACATTTGTGTTCGTAAGATCGCGAGGATTAATCTAAAACACATTTCACGCCTTTTCACCGCTGCAAGTGCCAACTTTAAAATAATCCTTGAATTGCTTAATATACATTTGTATAAGTGTACGACTGAAGTGGAAATCATGGCGACAACCCCTTGGGTTCGAGTTATATAGACGATTCATCGAAAAACATTTCACTTCCTTCAACCCCTTTAGGGCTTGAACAGACGCGACACGAATAACAGAGGCAAGTCAGTAAACTCGCCTACAGTCTTCTCGCCGAGAACTCGCCTGTATGAGACATTCAGTGCTGGTGACACTATCATTTTATGACGTAATACACGCGTGTAAAGACCTCACTCACGTACATAGAGTAGTTTTAGAATAAACTTGTATCGGCCGAAGCCCTGCACACAGCTCGGCTGCTGGAGCAGGTGACCACCGTAAACATTTCTCGTTTCTAGGTCTAGTGGTTAGGGGCTGCGGCTCGATACGTGTCAGTCAGGCAAGCAGTGTATTGTATGTGCAGTATATGTATATAACTGTAAGAAAAGTTTTTGAAAATATACAGTGTCATAGAGGCCGATAATAAATTGATCGTGCTTGTAAGTCGGGCGGGGAAAAGAGGAGGGGATGCCGGATGACGTGATTATGGATGCTTGCCGCCAGGGGTGGCGGAAGGTATCCTCGTCAGGAGAAAAAAGAAAGAAGGGAGGGGGGAGGTACAGGATTGTTGACAGAAAATTATTTCCTAGTTTTTTTCTTATAACGACTTATTAAAGCGGAGGGTTCGGGGGTCCTCCCCTGGGAAAATTTGGATTTTAGTGTGCAAATTGGTGTTATATAAGTGGTTTTCGAGTCTAATGTATGAATTTACAGCCGGAAGAAATTGTAGTATTTTTAAATATTAAAACTTACGGTGGGTACAAATGCCTGTACTGTCCCTCCCCTCTGTTCTAGGGGAGGGACAGTGTCCCCCTGCCCCTCCTTTTTCACGCCTGCACTGCTTGTCACAAGTGCGGCGTGTGTGTGTCGGCCGCAGTCTGACTATACACAGACGTATACTCGAGTTGACCTCCGGCGGGCCGCAAGGTCACAGCACGCGACCACAGCCACTCGCGTGCCGCAGGTCGGGTCGGCCACACGACGCTTCGTGCTGTCCACATTCCAGTTGTGGCGGTCATCTACTCTACGTCTTTCACACCTCCCCACGTCCTCCCGTACTATTTAAACATTCTTGGCTTACGATAATTAATCGCTAATACTTTGTGACGAGGTATCTCCGCTGTCTACGCCCAACTCTTGGAGAGCTGAGGCTGCGGTTGGCGCAGTTGGTAGAGCACTCGCCACCCACCAAAGGCGATCTGGGTTCGATTCCCGGCGGGTTTTCTCGGGGATCTCTCTCGCTCTCACCCTTCATTCCCCATATATAATGTCACTCACCCCTCGCCAGCGCTAGAGACCTAGATGTTTAGTTCCTACCCAGATATCTTCACCCACTCTTGAAGATCCAAGCTTTAGTAACCCCATGACGACTTTTTTGTTCCAAGGTTTACATACTTAATTTGGGCGTTATGAAAAAGTACATTACATTTTACTTAAAATCCTAAGTTTTTGATGTATGTGCGAAGTAATTTATAACAATTAGGAACACACTTCTAACTCTTTCCATCCATGTACTTTCATTCCGACGTTCTGTTGAGCGATACACATTATATATATATATATATATATATATATAAACTCTGTCCTGTAGGGGCATTATGTAAGTGAGGGGGCGAATAATTAGTAAAAAAAAAAAAAACTACTACTACTACTACTACTAACGTACTCGTTTGCAGTGTGGTTTGGCACTTTGGGCGTGATTGACAATATTTTTCCCGGGCAGATAAACAAAATGTCATTTTATGAATTGTAAATGTGGGAAAAGGAGGAGGAGGAGGGGCGAGAGATTTGAAAACGGTACGTCACATGACCGCCGTTGTAACATCACATGCCAGTTCGCGCAGACTAACTGCTGTCAATGTTCGGTGGAATGCCTGACAACAAATTGACAATGAAAAAATGTGTAGAAACCTACTGCCATTGTTTGCTCAAGCATATACTATTACGTCAGTGGTAAAATGGGCCAGATCTTATATTTTATAAACAATTGGAATATCAGAAGTACACAGTCGAGCATTGTAATACCTTTAAATGAATCCGTATTTGCTGGCACGTGCTATTGCTGTTCGTAATATTCGCGTTGTAATTATTATGTAAAGAGCAATGTATTTGTTTATATCTGCCAGTAACAAAGCTAGACTACTGCCGATCACGTTAGCGCAACGGAAAAGTCTGCAACTATTGCAGTAAGGTTTGCGATTGCGAGTTCAAAGTTTGGCCATATTAAATATATTTTATTAAACTTGAATTTTTTTTGTTTAGTATTTGCGTTGAACCGTAATGTTTTTATCCTGGTTCGAGAGTGTAAACTGAAAACCGAATGTTAGATTCATGTGAACGTATGTATGGTATAGTTGGTTCGGGATAAAGTGAACAGTTTTGAAACCCTAGTTACTTTTTTCTTTACAGATATTTTTTTCTTTCCTGCCTTTCGTTAATGTAAACAATGCAACCTATGTAACTATAAAAATGTCTACAGTATACCGTCATCAAATGTTAATGTAATATTTTAAAATAATTATTGTAGACAAAATCGTCAGTCCTCACTTTATCGCAAACCACCTATACATACCTACAACAACGAATATCATTGCTATTTGGTTGTTTCGATTTACAGAAAACAAAATTTTCGTTGTTATTTCGTATGTGAATTTATTATACTGCATACTTCATTAATAATACCCTGTGTTAGCGGTGTATAGTACCACTACAGCCGATCAGTGTTTGTCGTAAGAGGCGATTAATCGGGCTATGGTCGGGACTTGAAATTTTTTTCGGACCATCATCTCATATTTCTTCCTTCACCGTCTACTTTCTCGTCGTTCTTTTTCTTTCAAATACACTAAGTTCCATTGTATCTTACCTCTTTCATCGCAAACCCACTTGGACAACGTTTTACCGCTGTACGGAGGAGGCCGGTGTAATCAGCCACAAGTCCCCTGAAATGATACCAAAAGGTGTTCTCGATAGTGGGGAGCCTGGAATGTTTTCCTAAGTAGGGGAATAAGGTTGCCTCACTCAGGATTTCCCCGTTGAAGGTAACGCCCCACGTCGCATTGAAATCGAGGAATGATGTCAGTTGTTTTCCCGACCTGATTAATGTCCCAGATTCAGAACTGATGCAGGAACTCAGGACACAGTGCATCATTCATGTCCGTCGGGTCACAAAAATGTGATGGTGTGCTTAAGTTAGCATTATTTAAATAACAAAAAAAAAAATATATTTTATACATATAAATTTCTAAATCTAAGTGGGGGCATTTGTCCCCCCTGCCCCCCCCCCCCCCCGCAAATGATGTATGATGTCCCTGACTTTAACAGAGTCACTTCTAGAATTAATGATCAGTTACACCATGCATTATTAGAGACCTGAAAAATTCACGTTTTCTTTAGGCCCCAAGTTAGAATTCCAGCAACTGTAAGTTCGTGCCACTTTCGGAATTTGGGGGGAGGGGGGGGGGCTGACTTATTTGACACTTTTTGAAAGTCGCTTAGCCAATAGTACAGAAGCAACTATACACAGATATTCTTGGAGGCTAGCCTTCAGGTCAGTGAATCCACAAATTTTTCGGGTCTCTAATTATGAATAGTGTTTTCTTGTTCAAATGGCCACGTGATACAACCAATAATTCAACCACACATTTTTTTAAACCAGCTTTAAACTATGGTACTACATTTTTATGTATAATTTACATTAATATTTAATTGTTAAAATTCTTGTTTTATGTGCTCCAATTGGTTTCATTGTAATTTAGATGATGTGTACTTTGTGTTAGTGTTTATATATTGTGAAAAAGTGAACTTAGTACAAACAGCCTGGTAAAGGTGGTGTATGTTAAGGGTATTCAAGTGGCAAAAATGATAATTTTATATCTGTATGGCATAGTGTTAGATTTATAGACTTTCCTGTATAGTTTTTAGCAATCGTAGTCTTCCCAAAGTGGCATGTCAAAGTGTTTTGGTTCATCTGCAAATAGAGTAACTGTGTACTGGCAGTTATCACTGTTAAGACTGTGCTGTTGTGATTGTTTAGTACAGGAATTTATTGGAAGAGTTTTATTTGTACTGAGTGTTACTAGCCTACTTTCCGAAGGGAAAAGTAGGCTTATGAGATCACCTCAGTACGTATATGTGTTCGTGTGCCTTTCTCTCTTTCCCCCCACCCCCTAAAAACGTTTGAACCGGTTGCCCGAATTTCTTCAAACTTTGTACACACATAATTCTTTGTAATCTGACTTGACTTTTTTATTTTTCGTTTACACCATGTTCATATTTTCAAATGGCAGCCATTTTTATATTTCTAGCTTAGTAACACATATATTATGAAATATTGTCCAGAATTTCACCAAACATGGTACACGTATACTGCATTCAAAGTTTATGTTCCTTATGTATAGTTCGTTCATCTTGAGTGCATACAGTATTTTCAAAATGGTTGCTATGTTTATATTTTTTGCATAGTATTCCATGACTTAGGTCATATTTTTTCAGAATTTCACCATACTAGTTACACATATAGGCCTACTACATACAAAGTTGAATTTGATATTGTGTATTTCATTCATTCTGTGTGCATATTTTCAAAAAGTCAGTAATTTTTATGTTTTTAGCTTAGTATCACATATCTTAGGTAATACTATTCAGAATTTCACCAAACTTGGTACACATATATTACATACAAAGCTGTCTTGAATATTGTGTTTTTTGTTCATCCTGTACGTGCATTTTCAAATTGGCGAAAACTTTTATATTTTCAGCATGGTATCACATTTCTTAGGAAATTTTTTTCGGAATTTCACCATACTTTGCACACATATACTGTATATAAAGTTGACATTACTGTTGTTTATTTCGCTTTGCTTGTGTTCATATTTTTGAAATGGCAGCCATTTTTATATTTTTAGCATAGTTTCAAATATCTTAGGAAATATTTTTCAGAATTTCACCAAAGTTATTACACATATACTACATACAAAACTAATTTGACTTCTGTGTATTTTGTTCATCTTCTGATTATATTTTGAAAATGGCGCAGTTATTATATATTTCAGCGTAGTATTCCATATCTTAGTAAAATTTTTTTCAGAATTTCACCAACCTTTATACACTTTATACTACATATAAAGAGACTTGACTTTTGTGTATTTCGCTCATCCTGTGTTCATATTTTTGCAATGGTGGCCATTTTTATATTTTAGCATAGTATAATATATCTTAGGAAAAATTTTTAGAATTTTGCCAAACTTGGTACACACATACTACATACAAATTTGACTTAAATATTGTGCATTTCGTTCATCCTGTCTTCATATTTTCAAAATGACGGCCATCTTTATAAATTCTTAGCATAGTAATACAAATTTCAGGATATATTTTTTCCAGGATTTCATTAAACTTTGTACTCATATACTACATGCAAACCTGTCTTGACTTTGTATATTTTGTTCATTCATCTGTAATATATTGAAAACGACAGCTTTTTTATTTATCTTTATGATAGAAAAACATCTCAAATAAATTTTTACCAGATTTTTTAAACTACTTACTCGCATATTACTTTAACGAGCTGACTTATCTTTAGTAAATTTTGTGTATCATACGCCTAAATCAATAGTATACGTAATTTCATATTCCTAGATTATGTAAACAATTTTTAATTTTCAAGGTTAATTTGCACCCACTTTGAGGAAAAAAGGCTTATCATCAGTTATGCTGGTTATTTCTTGTTTGTCCTGTGCAGAGTATAAGTCACCGCAGTATGAGCGTCTGGGCTTCAACTTGCTAAAGGAGCGGCTTGTCTCAATGGGCTACCCTCAGGAGATACTTGCCTTCGAATATGACCCATCCTTTCCAGTCAGGTGAGCTCTGCATTTTATAATTTCTGAATTTCATGTAATTATTGTTTGTACTAAGAATTGGCCAATATTTACATTATTCACATGAGTTTCTAATGGATTGACAAATGGTGGAAGGGGAAGAAGATGCAATTAGATCCATTGGGGGAGTGAAGAAAAAGGCATTAGAACTAAAACTGTAGAAGAATTTGTAACTAGTTCATTGTACTAAAACATGTTTATTAGAACATAAATGTAATATTCATGCCATGAATTAGTAACACACTGCATTAAGCTGCAAGTATTTTGTGTTCTGTTTCAATGCAGGGTTTGTTCTATTTAAAATTTCACTTCATTGAATGTAGACTGAGCATTAATTTGCTCATACATTTTTTAAACATAGCGTAACTGCTATCCATTAACACACTTGTAACATAAAAAGTCAGATGTTGAACAAAAGCGTGAAATTAATTTCAAGGCTACTTGAGAATACTTTAAATTTCTAAAGGGACAAGGCCAGACATAACAAAACTTTTAAGAGTTCATTAGTTGCGGTGAAAGTTGGCTTCAAACAATGCTAAAAAGACTAAGCAGCATTAATCTTGGTGGAAAAGTCCATTCTAACCGATAATTTTGAGGTTTCATCTTGGGTGCAAGCATTATCACACAAAGACTTTGTAACTCCTGTTGCTGAATTTACATGTTCATATTCACTGGCTATTTATTATGAATGTGTAATAATAACGTACAAGCGGGCATTGTGTCTGATAACAACGAAATAGTCTGCATTGCATCTTGTGTTAAAGGGGTTTCTTATTTGAAAAATAGTTCTTAGTCTCCAACATCTGTCTTCACCACATGTACGATTTTTCTGTTCTCGGAGATGAACCAGCAGAAGCAGAAAAGTTTATATATAGCTGTGGAGATTGAAACAAGATTACAAATAGTTTTAGACAGGCTGACCTACCACTTTGTGAAGTGTTCAGAGAAATAAAAATGGATCCACTAGGGCCTTAATCAAGTGTTGTTTTAGTTTTGAACTAGAGCGAAATTGTCTTTCTTTAAGTCCGGATCAAGTGTAGGTTTAACAATAGACTAAGTCACAAATAAACATGGCAGTCTTTAAAATAAAACATTTTGACTGTATTATACACATTTGTTGAAGGGAAATATTGATAATTTCAAGCTAAGAACAAATTTTAAGCCTACCTTATCAAATTGGTTTGGCTTATAGCCCAAGTCAAGCAATAAATGTTTTTCAGATAATGTTTATTGAGCAAACAACTCTTAGTATGTGTTTATTGTACTTTTTTGGCATTTGAATGTATGATTAGTTTTACCTGTTCTCAGAAAATTGAAAGAAAATTGCTAAAAGTATTGAAAATCCTTAAAAATTTTGAAGTTACCAGTAAAAGATTAATATTAATACGTAGTTCAGTGGCATGTACATGATATTTGTAAGGGTAGGGGGTGGGGGCATGGGTTTAATCTGAGAATAATATAATAAACACACTGACCACCCCTTTACAGTGACGGAGGGGTCAGGGGCTCCAAAATTTGGATTTCAAGGTGCAGAGTAGTGCTATTTTAGGAGCCTTAGCAACAAGAAATAGAATATTCTACTAGAAAAATTTTTTTAAATTTTTAAATAATTTTCTTTAATAATTCTTTGTTTGTGACTTTCTTCAGATATGACATATTCGGGGAGAAATCTACTCACACAAAAATAGTTTTCAGTCTTAAAAAAATGTTGCGAGAATTTTATGTTATAATAATTGTTGTTATACTGTGTCTGTAGTCAACTGTGATCACCTAAACTAGAGCAGATAGGAAAAAAACTGTCACACAGTTTGTTGTAGTTAGGTTTTTACTGTCTTAATTTTTTTTCAAGACAAAAAATTACTTGGTTTCAGCCATTGATGAAAATTCTGTTAAGCATATAATCAGCTTTTTAACTTAAGGTTTTTGTCTTGGAAAAACAATGTAATTATAGTAAAACAACACTGGAAGAGAAATTTCTGATATTTGCTCTTGTTTAAGCATGAAAAATAAAGTGTCACAAAAGTAGTGGAGTGAGTGAGTAAGAGATTTTGGTCAGCGTTTAACATTGAGTTCTTTAGCACTGGTCAGGGGTGACATGAGGTGACTATGGAGCAGTACCAGAACGATTGGGTGGGGAAAACGGGAGATCCCCGAGAAAACCATCGACCAACGGCATTGAAAAACTTGGGACCGACCCCGCCGGGAATCAAACCTTGGTGGGAGGCAATCAGTCTAACCATTTGGCCACTGCGGCCCCCAAAAGTAATAGAAATGACAGACTGTACCTTAAGTTGACATCACAACCAAACGTTTGTGCTCTTTTGTTTCATAAAACTTCCACTTTAAAAGTAATTTTAGCAAAAGTTAATAATGACAAAAAAAAAACAGATTTTCCAATTCTTACTAAACGTTTGGTTTTCCATCCTCAACATTTCCCCTACCACATTGTTGTTTTCGGACAGACTACTTCGATGTACAAAGTATCATGTTTTATTGGGAGTAGTGGTAATGATTAATAGGTAGCCTAAGTGATAAGAATTACTATTTGTGTAAGAATTGCCTACTGATACTAATCTAAAGAATTGTGCAAACTGTTTCATATTTTAAATCAATTTGAAAATGTGATTAGATACATATTTTGAAGCTTAATCTTATACCAGTTACAGTGATGATCAATTCAGAACATGTAAACTATAGTATTTTAGTATTCAAAATTACGAAGTAGTACATCTCCAGAACTTCGTAACGTTGCTGTCATTTGGCAACAGCACTTGTCATAAGCCGTGCACTGCAATCTAAAGTTGGGACGCGTGGCTAACATGGTCTCAGTATATCATTCAGTACCTTACTTAACTGAAACAAAATTATGGTGTAAATGTAATCAAACTTTATTTTTACTAGTGAGTGCTTGTTTGTTAAAAACGTATAGTACACTCGTGATTGGAAAATTGGGCAACAATGTAAGAGACTGATCTAATGGCTAACTCTGTTTCAACTTTAGTTGGGTTTGGGTCTTCGACTAGTCTGGACTAAGTCTAGACTAACTAACCCAAGATGATTCCAGAATCATCTCGGAACCCCTAATAATGACTTTGAAAACTATTAGTAAGACGCTGTACAGAACTTCGTAGTGCAACTTTCTTCTTTCATCAGTCAACACACTAGTAAAAATATTGTTGGTTATGAGGGAAGTTCTATGCAAGTAGCATTTACAAGACTGTCTGGGAAAACTTCTCTGAGTGTAGCTCGGTAATAATGTGATAATACTGTGTTTCACAGATGCAAATTATTAGTTTGTAAATTGAACATTTTGTCTCCTTGGCTGATTGTGTATCAAGCTCCAAACTTATTTTAAAATGTTTTTATTTAAATATTTTATATTTGAAATAAGTTAAAAAAATTAAAAAAAAATTGTAACATTTTCCTTAACATAAATTTTTAGATACAGTGCTAGTTAATTTGGGTACGAATGTTGATTTACCAGTATTAGAATGTAGGTTTTCGTTAAAGGCTGATTTGCTTCTTATAAAGAATTGTGTATATGCTTTGTAATTTTTGTAAGTACTTCTGTAGTTGAAGTAATTTTTCTAAAATTTTTTTATAATTTCACTATGGTAACTAAATTATGTACAATGTCCTTCAGGTAATAAATTAGTAGTACAGTATTTTAATGTCTTTTAATTGTGTAGAATCACATAGTTTGGGTCAGTTTACCAAAATCATTGAAAATGTATTAAACTAATTTAGTATAGATTAGTAAAAATTGAGTCTGAAACAAATAATAGTTGAAGTTGACCATTGGTGCTACAAGTGCACGTTAAATTCCTTCTTTCTCACATTATTATAGTACAATTTTGGGCACCAATTGTACGGTACTTCTGCCTAACCCAAATCCATAATATTTTCTTAAGGAAGAAACCTACGTGGCAACCCTAGCTAAATGCATAAACTTACTTTCCCAAACACAGGCACTGCCCTCACTAGTAATTGTTACAAGCTGATATAGGCGGTTCAGGATAAAATGAGCACTTTTGAAACACGTTACTTTTTTCCTTTCAGATAATTTATAGTTTCCTGTTAATTTTTAATATAAGCAACACAATCTAATGAACAATCAATGTGAATAGAAAGTATTAAAGTTGATGTTTGAACTCACAGTATACAAAATTTTTAATAATTATTCTAGACAAGATGGTCTTTAGTAATGTTCTAATGCTCACTTTATCGCGAACCACCTGTACCAAGTGCCTAGTCATGCAAACAGCCCTAACCAACGAGTGCTCAAATTCCTTAACATTACCTAATAAGGTGCATAAGGATTTCGTGCCAAATACATTAAAATAACTAATTATTCTTGAATGTACTAAAGCAAAATTGGTGCAGAACAAAAAAAAATCGAACTGCTTTTCCAACCCAACATAATATTTAATACTTCAAAGTTACTAATATACTGTAAAGAACTGTTGTTTCTTTTCAACAAAAAGTGTACCTAAATACAAATGTTCTGGATTTACCGTAGTGCAGTTATGCATAATTCTGACATAAGAAAACATATTTTCATCAATCTCTTTATTTGCCAATGTGTTATTAATTTAGTCAATTGGTATCTTCCACAAAAAATAAATTGCCAATGTGTACTGCTAAACTAAAAAACCTAATCATGATTTATCCTTGCTGATTGAGAATGTAGGAGTACTTAATAAATGTAATGTAACCTAACAGTAAACCCAAAAATATTAATTTTCTTTGCTTTACCTGAAATTTGAACTCAAAACTTGTTAACACTGTTGGCTGATATTCCCGCCAACCTGGCAATTGAGGTCAGCTGAATGCTTATTGTTTTTTTATGGGTGTTGAAGTGTCCGAACAAATATGCAAGCTCTAACATTATTTTACATGCCACTGGATTTACAAAAGCTTAACATTGCTACATGAAAGTAACTCAAATGTCTTCATTTGTTCATGTTTTATAAAATATGTACATACTAAGAGAAAATGACAGTGTATATCCTTCAGGTCAGTCACTAGGTTGGATAATTTATTTTATTTTATTATTATTATTTTTTTAATTTTGAGATTAAAAAAAGTTGAAATATGTGACTATAGCATGAATTCTATTTATCTTGTTCTACAGTACGAGGCCAGTATTTGAACTTTTTGTCATTTGATTGCTGTTAAGCTAGCTTTGGATGCATACCTGTTTCCCTTTCACAGTACTTCTGCACTTTTGACAAATAATATTTCAAAGGATTTAACAACCTGTTCTTGTATTCCAGGCCTACAAGTCCTTACTTTGTTCCACCATTCTGAGTCCCTCACCATCGTTGCAGTCTTTGTTACTATATCAGTAAGAAATAATGCACAAGTTTAATTTTTTTGTTTTTTCAGGGGGTTGTGGTTTGACTCACTGTATGGGAACTTGCTGAAAGTTGATGCCTACGGAAACATTCTGGTCTGTGTCCATGGATTCGAATTCCTCAAGCAGTAAGTTAATGCATAGTACTTAATTTTTTCAGTTTGTGGCTAAGTTTACGGATTGTAATCAGTTTGATAATTTTTAGTGATGCTATAGAAGTCTATTATACAGTGGCCTCTCATACCTCGGCCCATTCTACCACATATTTTGTTATACCTCAGGTCATTAAGACTTGTTATGTTAGGAATCACTGTAATGAGGATCAAAAGCGTGTTTTCCAAAACCAACATTATAATGAGCTTTTGTTGTATGCACTTTGACGTACTGTACCTAGGCATGGTGGGGTGACTTAGGTAGTGGAGGTCGAGTGAGGTGACTGGGCATGAGCAGAACGGTTATTAATTGGTAGAGAAATGCAAAATTTGAGTTATCATTTCGTAGCGGAATAAACATCTCTTTCCTGTACATAACAATTGGCTACCAACTTTTACGTGTTGTCATTTATGTGTGTTACATCTTTACAGATATGCCTCTCTACCGTGCAAGCATTCTCCGCGTCAAGTCACGACAATATCGGCCAGCGGGAGATGTCTAATGAGCCTATAGTCATTTGGAGTCTATTTAGCTCTCAGAAAATAACGCAAATTTTTCATGTCTCTACTGGTAGGATATTACATTAAGGCAAGGAAAGGAGCTACTGAGCACTAGCTGGCTGACTATTAAACAGAAATGTAGTGGGCGAACCCGGGATACTTATCCAAGGGCATATTCGTGTGCATAGGCAGAAGTCCTTGACACACATGCACAGGTCTTATGTTACGATTGGGCTTTTTGGCCATCCAAGGTGCTGCTGGTAATACAAGACACAAAGAATAGTCAATAAAAATTATTCCTGGAATTGGCTAGTTCCTAGAAAGGAAGCAGTTCACTAGTTTTAATGAGGGTGCACATGGAGCATTTGCAAAGAACTTCAACAGGCTTCATTTTACTGATATATTTAATATCGACACTAGTGTCCCTGGTGAGGAGGGTTATCCGGGATACCAAAAGTTAAGAAATATGGTCCCAGACCAAAAGAAAATTCTTATAAAATCTACAGTGATGAATGCAGTTAATGAAGTTACCCTCAAGGACAATGAGTCTACATTCTCATGGTTTGAACTAGGCTGCAGTTAGCTCTAAGGGGCTTGTTTTGCTCATGCCAGTATGATCAACTTACCAAATAATGTGACTTAAGAATTTTTGTAGCAGCTTAATGAGGTCAGATATGAAAATAAGTAAACATATTATATTTGTAACATGAAATGACAGGAGAAACATGGCAAACACCTTGCTCATGAAAATTAATAAGCAAATAGGTTGGTGAGGAGCTTCTGTTGTAGCAGGAGTTAATATATACACAGAGAACTTATCACACACAATTGAAGTCTTCTTTTGAATAAGGGCTCTTGTTAATTTTTTCATAATTCTACATGAGGAAGGTTTTTTTAGTACCATTATACTAATATTTATGTTGAACTTATGAGTACACTACTGTATTACGTACTGAGAAATGTGGGGGTGCAATATTGTTCACAAATAATGTTGAGCACTGCTAAAATTATTTTAAAAATAAAAAAAAAAAAAATTGTTTTAAGCTCTTTTCCAGAATATTTTCAACCGGCTGATATTACTATAAAACGTAAGCCATGCTCCAAAACAAAATATTTGTGTATGTCCTTTTGGCTTTGGGCTTTTCGTAAGAAAGATACACACCACCATAACAAGCTGCATATACATGGACCCTTGTCCTCTAACACCAAATCTTCTAAAAAGTAATTTTCCCAAAAAACATAAACAAGATCCCTTATCCTCTAAACCCAAAAATTGTAAGAAATCATTTTCCCAAAAAGGTAGACAAAAATCCTTATCCAAAGCAGCCCTTCAATTATATTAAGACACAAATTAGTCACCACACAAATCTCTCTCATGTTATTGATTACACAAAACCATTAACTTGATAAAAATTTCATAGGGTTAGGATTCTTAGGTAGCCAATTAGTTGGCAGTGCACTGATATCAGTCCTTCTGTTTTGTCAACAAACGAAGGAGTGTATTTAATGTACTTACCGTTGACACTGACAGCCTACAAGGCAATATCTACTTTATTCTAAATAAATTTGTGAAGGTTTTTCGGTCATCCTAAAATGAATTTAAATCTAATTTTTCAAACTTGTGTTTATTTTACTTTGTTGTTTGTAAACATTGTGTTGTGTGTAGTGACACATTGCTCAACAAATGCAAGACTGAAATGAAGTGTTAACAGATTAAAGTGACCCTTGTGAACTGCACCATAGCATGTTGTAAATATATGCTTTCAATCTGTTTTTACTTGCTAAATGCTAAAATCATACTTCAGTTTAAATTGCATAACTACTTGTTTGAAACACTTCAAACAAAACAAAATGGTTGGTTTGTTATATTTTGAAATATTTTGCTTGAAAATTGATGAAACCACTTACAGGATATGCATTGGTCTTTGCTACATGTTTTCCTTAAATAATAATAAGTGCTTTCTGCTGAAAGCTCTATTGCAAACTCCATGACGACACTACGGCACACTAGTTTGGTGGCTTGCGCATAAGACAATGCCAGTATCATTTTTATCGCTTCCGAGTTTGTGCTTCAAACATGAAAATAGTTTCTGTTAGGCCAGCTTTTTTTTGTACCCATTGTTAAAGTTCGTTGGTACATAATGGTTTTATTTAAAAGTTTAATTTTCACTAACATGTACTTATTTTGTTTATTTGAAAATTTTCATTTAATTCATTTACATTTTCTTTCACAAAAATTTTATTTCAACAGTTTGTATAGTTAAAGTACAAATTGTTTTGCATTTTTAGCCCATATTTGTGACCAGAATCTTTTCTCAATTTTCATCTTTGCTTCCAAATAAAATTTTTGTTTTTATGTTTTGGCTGTGGAATGTGCTTGGTAAAATATTTTTATGTTTGTGGCATATTGTTGCTCCCGAGCTGGAATTATAGCTTCGCCGTTGCAAAAAAAATTAAATTTTGCTGTAGACTTCAGTGGGAATCTTCAGAGTCTTGACAGCAGAATTAATTAATGTAACCATCTTGGAAGCCAAGATTGTTATGTAGACAGTTACTGTGACTTTCAGGGATGAACAACAATACATTTTTAATGAGGTTTCAAATATATTTTATGAAATTTTATTTTAAATTTCTGTGTATCCATAGCTGTGTTTTTACGTGCTTGCTTATATTGAATACATAGCTGCCAGCCACAGCTTTACCCACCTGGAATAATGTACACAAGTAACTGTGTTAAAAATATTGGTTATTTGAATATACTCTATTTTTAGGTTAATGCCACTGATGTCAAACACAGTTTTCCTTACCGAAATCAGTATCTTCAAACCTGCAGAGGCATTGTGACACCTCACCAGGTTTATGAGATTATGGAGGATATCGGGGGAAAATACATTTTACCCCTTTTCATCCCTTAGGCCCTAGTGGGTTTCTACACTGCGAAGGGAAGCTACCTTTAAATTTTGAAAAGTGTAAGTTCAGCAGTTTGAGCTGTTCACTAATGAATGAATGAGTGAGTGTATCAGTGGTGCACTTTAAACCTGCAGATGGGAAAACTTTGTTATTGGCATTGGAATTAAATATGTACTTAAAATATAAAAGTTAATAATCTGTCAACTGCCTCTAATGTGTGTGCATCGTCATGTCTGTCCCTTTCCCCTCCTTCCTCATCTTCCCTGACACTGCATTACAGTTGTGCACTCTGCAAATGAAAGTGTTACAAACATTAATTTTATACATAGAGGTTGGAAAACAGTATTATATTTAATTGCTTGATCGCCATACAATCCTGAAGCAAATATCGCTTTGGTATCTTACCTGGTTTAAAAGAAATTGAGGATTGTTTCAAAACACATTTTAAGCTTTTCACCCCCCCCCCCCCCTTTTCCCCCAAAAAATTTTTCAAATCTCAAAAAATTGAAGAATTCAATAACACACATTATTTTACGCAATATTTTGAATCAAAATTGATGTTAGCTCACCAGGTTAATGAGATTTCTAGGATTCATTGAAATACATTTAACCCCTTTTCACCCCCTTAATTATCAAATTTAGAAAAGTCCCTTCTTAGTGGGTGCCTGTGGTGTAAGAGGAAGCCACCCTCAAAATGTCTTATATCTAGGTTCAGCAGTTTGGGCTGTGTATGGATGAGTGAGTGAAAGGGAATTTCAGTTTATATATACAGATTTGTCATTTATTTTGGAAAATTTAAACTAAAATATATATTTGAATTTTTTATTTTATTTATTTTTTATTTATTTTGTAACATTTATTCAGTAAAGAATAGTACCTGTCATGTTAGCAATATTGCACTTTAGTTGCCCCGTTCACTATAAGGGTTCAACCATGCTTGATTAGGATGACAACAGACCTTATACTGCTCTACTGACTGAGTAAAATCCAAGCTCAAAATAAGGAATACATAAAATTTTAACGAAAGAGATTGTAGCCTTTGCTTTTGAGCTATACAGCCATCGTTTTGGAGCCAGAAATATGGGAATTAAAAATACTTGCAGGCACTGGAATTCCCACAGGAAATGCCAACTTAGGTTTGGACTATTGATGCATGGGAAACATTGTCTGTACAGACAAATTGACATACATGTTGGTACATGCTGAGAGCAGAGTACAGGTGCATCACAAGCAGATGAATTGACGGCTCCATCATGCCTTCCGTGAATCCTGTTCCAAACAATATCTGTGCATTGTGGCAGGCTGTGCAGTGGTCATGGATCAGTATGAATCCTTAAATTATCCAGTGCGTTGTGGAATCCATGCAGTACCACGTCAAGGCCATCATCAGGGCAACGGCTACCTACTTCTAGGAAGGTATCTTAAATTCAACTGCTCATCATGAATTTAGTATTCATGTGTGGTTTACAATCTTGAAATGAACCATTGCAACATATGTTAAATACCTATTTAAGAAAGTAAATTTTGTGCTCATATGCACAACCAAACTTAATATGACAAACAACAGTTAACATAATATGTTGTTGGTGGACTTATTATTATCATCTGAAAAAATGCACATACCGCGAAGTATTGATGTGAATGAATATTATTATTACTTACAATATCAAACAATCATTTTAGAATTAATTTGTCTTGTATGTTTGGAAGGAATTAGGTTTTTGTATTACTTTGTCATACATGCATTTAGCATTCATGAATGCTGATGGGTGAGTAAAGACAGAATTTCGATGATATATACATGTAAGTTCATTATACGCAATTTGGTAACATTGGTACATTTTAGCATTTTAATGTTTTTACAATTTAGTCTATAGAATCAGGCTGCTGTGTTTGGTGATGTGCAGATTACCTATGAAAAAGTTTATGCCTATTTTTAGTTCTATTTCTATTGAATGTTATTAATATTAACAAAAACAGCAGGTCCTGAAAATATTTTTAATTAAATTACTGTATTTCAGTGTGTGACAAAGATGCAGAGTGAAATTTGTTCTGGTACAGCCACGACAGATGCACCATGTAAAGCATGTTATTAATTTATGTACCTTGTAGCATAGCAGCTTGATGCCGCATTGTTATACACAAGCTGGCAGTGGTGTGATAGACAATATTGAGGTGGAGTTCATTATTCTGTTGTTTTTTTTTTCTAATTAAATTATGAGTTTATTAGAAAATCACCTGCCTGAGCAAACACATCAAGTAAATATAGTGGGCAAGTTGCACTGGAGACCTGATATTTAGGGTCACCAATGCTTTGAATTTTTGTATTTATTAACTACAGAACAACAAAGTAATATACTTTATGTTATGAATACACATTTTTTGAATATTTGTTTTTTAGTTAACTTTGTAAGTACAAATAGGGAAGAATAAACTTTTTTTTTTTTGCAGGCAAAAGTATTAATTTTTTTAAAGTAATGATTTTGTGTTTTGAATTTATGTTAGGTTGACATATTAACTACATTGTACGGGGTGGCAGCCTGGTTAGTGATCAGAGCCTAATGGGGTTGGATGGTTTTCATCACTCTGCTATTAGTGTTGATTTTGGACAGATGTCCTATCATCTGCAGGCCTTTTCGGAAGGTTGTAGTTAGTTGGTGTAGTTTAATATTACTTGAAGCAGTAAAGTACCAACTAATTTTCCTAACATTTTATTTTTCAATGTTCATTATAAAAATTATTGTACAGCGTCAATTCTTTCAAACACTTCAGAAATGACAGACTGAGCCATAATTTATTTAAAAATTCTTCAGACCAAACCAACAGTTCAGGTATTTGGAAATTGCCAAGAACACGTTAAAAACCACAGGAAATAAATTGGAGTTATTATATTATTCTTGGACTTGATAGAAATATACAGTTTTAGAACATTAAACATAAATTCTAGTAGCAGACAACACAACACCAATGGTGCTGGATGAGAGAGGAAAAATTTGTTTTGCCGTCATATTCAGTAATTGTTCGTGTTTTTATATCTTCAAGTGATAAAAAAAGATTGGTTACAATGTAATACAGGCTAAATAGTAGCATAGGTACTGTATATAATTTGTATGTCGTGCTTAATGTGACTCGTACTTTAGAGCCAGGTGCAAGTAAGTATTAACATGAAACTATTTATGTCTTTTGCAAACCTATCCAGTATTTTACCTTGATGGTAATATTGACTAACAGTGTGTTGATATGTCTTAGTTCACAGGTATATGAACTGTACCCCAACAAGTTTTTGTTGCTGGACGAGTCACGTGTTTATGTGCTGAACACATTGTTCAACCTGCCTGAAACATACATGTTGGCTTGCCTCATTGACTTCTTCACCAACTCTCCTCAGTATACAAGGTCAGTACTGTATCTTGGGAAGAACAATTTTTTTTTAATGTCTAGTTCATTTGGCACTTTAGGTTTATAGTCTGGTGGTTTGTATGTGAAAAATATTTTTTATGGCTCCAATATTTGTATATGGAAGCTGGTTTTCCCCCTTGAATACTTACTTAATTTTTAACTAAGCAATAATCTACATTTGTTTCATTGTAAATGTTCTTTCCCGATCAGTGCTTACTCAACATTTTTTTATTAATGTACACAATTTTTTTATTGCATGTTGTGAACATTTAAAATTTTTGTTGCATATGTGCTATGTTTAAGAACAGTGTAATAGTATTTATGCCTAAGGTGTCATATTTCTGTAGTTTGGAAGGCAAACTGAAGATGGTTTGAGGCCAATGGTATCCACAGTGTCTCTGTATTTAGATGCCTCAAGAACTTTAAATGTAATATTATAGTTCAGCTGTTGTGTTTAAATTACAGTTAGTAAGGGATCGAGAAAATTTTCATCAGAGAAAATGTTTCTTTTTACTTGTATGAACAACTTTCATTAGTTGATGCATTTTTTTAGAAATATTTTTTTTATTATGCAGGAACTTCCGAATTGTGAAAATTTGTAAAAGGTGTTAAACTTGCATTTAGTGATTTTTCTAGAATGCTCAGTTTAAAATGGAGTTCTGTGTATGTACATTGATAGCATGAGTGCAAAGGTTTTAATTGGAATGTTGCTGTTAGATGAATGCACACTTTTATTTAACTTAAACTCCTTGCTATAAAAATTTATGATATTTAAAAACATTATTTGTTACCATGAAGATTAAAAAATAAGCACATTGATAAATTATACATATGCTTACAGTTAAATGTGTTAAAATGCATGTTAGCGTACAGTTTTTGTTTTTTGTGTGGCAAATATGTTTCAAAACTGTTGATATGAGTCACAAACTGTAATGCTTTATTACTGACCATCAAAAATGCTGAGAATTCAGACAAGGAACTCGCGCAGTATTAAATCATGTATCAGGCACGAGTTACTTCAGTTATGTACTGAATGTACTATCACCATTATTAAAATATTCACATGAATCCAGGGATTTCCTTTTGGCTTAAAATGTTATGGTGGTTAGTATATTTATGTCTGTAGAGGCTAGCAGTGTTTTAAATTTTGAGGCATTAAACCATACACACTGGTTTTACAAAAAATTTAGAACCAAAATTTTTAGTATTATAGCATGTGTTTGTTTATAAATTTAATTCTGTAGACAGAAACATGAGCAAGATGATATGGTAATGTTTGTAAACTAAAGATTTGGCGTTAAAGAAAGGGAACAGAAAATATGTCCAATGTTCAGCCAAATTTCACTATAGTCTCTCTTGGTGTTTTACTGGTGTCAGGTTCCCTCATAAATCTCAAGAGAATAAATCTATAAAATTTGCAAAAATTGATTGTGAAGCATAGGCCTCACTCAGGCTACTCTGTTTTTTATGTTTATATCAAGCTGAGAAATTTTTTGGGGGATGATATTTTCTGGTTATAATTCTGGCTTAGAGACTAAGCAATTTTAATTCACAAACTATAAAACATGCCGGTGACCCCATCTCTCACTGTGGCTTCTTCTCAAAAGAACTTTTAATATGTGTGTGTGTCTGTATAATGAATGTGTTAAAATACAGATAAAAAAATAGGACCATAGAATATGTTTCGTGTAGGTAAATGTTCAATCAATTTTGGTTGATGACTTAGGTTCCACTGTAAATGAATATTTCACTGTAACATTTTTCGAGATATATGAATCTCATATTACATCACTTAGATATCTATCTTGCATAATCTTTGTGTCTGTAATGATATCTGCAAGAGCCTGGAGTTACTATCATATTCAAAGCAACTTATCTGGGTCTTTTGTAGTTTTAACAGTAATTATAATTTTCAGTATTTATGTTTAGTTCTGAAATCATATTCCACATTCTATAAGAGTTCTGAAGTCATAGTTGAAGCAAGTATAAAGTAGAGATGAACAATTCACCTGTGATATCTGTAAAATGGACAAGACTGGTGAAATATGTGAAGGACTTGTATTTTGCAGAGAGAAGATGGGTGTTAAGGGTGGAGATCTGTTCATGTCTTTTAAGTCAATCCTCCAGGATGTACGAAATGCAGTTGATTGGGTGCACATTCAGGTAAGTGTCCACTTATGTTTGCATCATTATTACTGAATCTCCATATCTTGTGAATGGTAACTATGTACTTTCATATTTATTTTGTTTCCCTTATATATTTGAATTTAACATTTTTATCATGAAATCTGGCATGAAAATTACAAGTTTTTGTTGGAATGTGAAATGATTGCAATAAGCAGTTGTATTAATAAAGTTATAATTAAAAATAATTCAGTCTTCCCATAGTACAAAAAAAAAACATAAACACACTGCAACATGTGCAACATTTAGCAGATACCAATTGTGTTTTCAGTTGATTTTTACTATTATATGTCATCAATGAAATAATTCTCTGGAATGGCATCTGCTCAAATTACATGTAAAAATTAATGTATAACATAATTCTTTGTGCTCCAGTTATTTGGGCAACATAGTCACAGACAAGACAGAATTCTTACATCTGTGTACAAGATTTATCATTTCATACAGTTCTTATGACTTCATGTCTGTTTTGTTTTTGCATTTTGTTTACACAAACAATAGATGCATTTTAGTGTTATGTACTGTACATGTTTGTAGGGAGACCTGAAGACACGGACCATAGAGCACCTGGATGAGTATGTCAAGAAGGATGAGAGACTGCCCATGTTCCTTAACAGGATACGTGAGAGTGGAGCTAAGGTCTTCCTGCTCACTAACAGTGACTACTGCTTCACGGACAAGATCATGACCTACCTGTTTGACTTCCCACATGGTGCTAGGGTGTGTCCTCTCTTCCAAAAGTTCACATATAGTGACACCAGGTCATTTTTGTTTGTACCCGCCATTTATTCAGGATGTTTTCCACTAGCTATTTGTGTACATTACTTAATGCGGCTGCGATAGCTTTACGACCCCAAATGTTTGGTAATAATAAATTACTGTGATCTGGCCTAAATTCAAAGGTTGGAGTTTCTGCTGTGTGGTCTCCTCCCTGGTTATTATAGTTGGATAAGTAGTGTATGTATTACAATTATGTCATGTTCTGAAAAGCCCTTGTGTTTATATTATATTGTACCGCATACGGTATTCAAACCGTACTCCAGCATAATAGTAGAATTAAGTGCAAAACGGGGAGTCACATTAAGAACAGGGAAGGAGGGGTTGAAACATCTGAAGTTAACCATACTACCAAAGCAGGAATACTCGGACTATTGAATACAGACTTTATATTGAGCACATTCATTTACAAGGGTTAACATGTCAGCCAAACAAGAAAATCACTGATTAAATTAGATGGCGGAAAGGGACCTACCCAAGCTGGATCAATTACTTAAATGTCCAATGGAGTTCATACTTAGTGTCCTTCCAGCTGGAACATAATTATGAAAGGTGTGAACCTGCCCAACTCACACCAGCGACTCTCACTCAATGACACAGGCTGCGAAGGAAGGCAAGCGGCGGGGAGGGGGGGAAGGTAGGGGTGTGCACGCACATGTCAGTAGTGAGTGGAGAGGGGATTGAGGACAGCAGGGCACACTGTGACAATGGCGAGAACAACAGTCCAAGGCGGGGGTTTCAAATGCTCACAGTCTTAGCTCACTCAGGCTACAGCCCATCACAATGTGCCAAAGTAAATGTAATATTCTGGTCTGGGAAAATTGTTGGGTAGCAGTCCTGTCCGTGCCAGTGTGACTGGTCAGAACTACAGTACAAAGATTATAAATTCTGAATTCTCTAGTTGAACCTTACAGATGTGCTTTTAGCGACCACTTCTAGCAGATGTCAATGCAAGACCTCAACCACAACACAGCTGGAAAAGTACATCAGTGTCTCATATAAACACTAGCCACATTTTTGGCATGAGCATGAGACATGTTGAAAGTGGCAATTTCACTACATCCAATTTTAACTGGGGCTTTTCGGAAGCTTTATGAATGTTTCCGTAGATGTTTTCATACCTTTATACTACAAGAATGTCTCAATTTTTTTTTAAGGACAGGCCTGACAGGATGCAAGAACTCTTCAATACGAGGGAAGAGCAGACACATTACCTATTTAAGCAGGTTTTATACAGTGTCAGACAAGTGCAAAATTCAGGCTATTTCCCTTACCTTGTACAAGAATTTTTTGCATCTTCTGCGAAGTGGGGAGTTAGAGAGTTTTTTTCCTTATAAATTATATTCGACTAATGTGCCTGATGGTCATTCTATGCTGGTCTTCCAGCCTATTAAGAATCAATCATGGAGGTAAAAAAAATTTTTCATCTGAGGTGTATGAAGAACAATGCAGGAACAGAAAAATTGCTGGAAAGTAGATACGACACCATTTAAAAAAAACGGAATGGTGTTGCAGACAGTGGGCTAAGAATTTTAAAAAGTGCCAGACAACTTTTTCCATTTAATAATAAAGCAGTTTAATTGAGTCACTTATTATTTTTGTGCATTTGTTTCTAACGTTTTCAAAATAAGACCAGTAAATATTTTCTTTTTGGCTACGGAAAATAAAATACTGTACTTTTAAGTTCAACACCACTTTCATATTTCGTATGTGTAAAACTTCATGGCTATTTGATATTCACTGGGGTTTTTGTGTGGGAAGTTTAGGATAGAATTTGATTAGCATTCTTGTACACAATGTTAAGATTGTAGATCTCTTGCCAAACACATCTTGCATCATGTTGTATTAGCTTTACACATTTTCTTCTCTGTTGAGAAAATATGTAGCAAGTTCTTAGGTGCCAGGGATAAGTGCAGTAACTAAGTTGAAGTAGGGGTTTAGTCTGTTAATTTGCAACAATTTGCTTCTGTTAACTTTTTTGGCAAAACGCAAAAAATATTTGTAGAGTTAACAAGTTTTACCAACACAGGAATGGTATTTTTCTCTTTGCTGGAATGAACACATCCTTCCATTGAACAACTATGTAAATAATAAATTTTTGTGTTGTCTAATTTTGTTTTATTTTTTTGGGTTTTTACATCTCATCAACAATGAGGTCATCAAAAGACAGCTAAACAATTTACACAAAAACAGGAACTAGAAAAGGAGTTGGACATGGCCAGTGTAAAGACAGTGTCTCGGCATTCATCTGGAGTGATTTTGCAAAATTGTGGGATACCAAAATTGGTATGGCTGGAGCTGGAGATCGAACCCGGGTTCAACAGGTTGCTATTGCACCACTTTGCTTGGTTGTCTTTTTTTGTAAAGAGTTTAAAATATATATCACTACCCCAGTGTTCTCATTTATATCTTTGTCAGTTTCCTGGCATCATACGTTTCCAGAAATTGCACATAATTTTTGGTGGATTAAATTTCTAGCATGTCTTTAGTGCCAGCAAATAAACTGTTATTTCTCATTTTTACTGAACTGTATGAAATGAAACACAACTAATAATACCACTACAGACATTCAAAGCATGATTGTCAAAATGTTGCAGAGTACAGGTGTTTTTGAAACTATTAAGAAAAATACTATATACATTGTTCTTCAAATGCCTAGTAGCCTACTTCCCAGAATAGTGATAGTGTACATTCTGAGTTATATGTAGTATATTTAGTGCAGAAAGAAGTTATTTGAAAAATTCAGAATGGTAAAGTGAACTTAATCTATAATTAATGCCAGTTGCACAGTTGGCAGCACAGTATGAAAATTGTAGTGTGTTTGCATGCAGCCAGAGGAGCCTCATAGAGATTGGAAGACGTACTTTGACACGATAGTTGTGGATGCTCGCAAGCCCCTTTTCTTCGGGGAGGGCACCATCCTGCGACAAGTAGATACCACTACTGGCGCTCTCAAGATTGGCACTCATATGGGCCCCCTGCAGAAAGGCCAGGTCTACTCTGGAGGTGATTCACTTTTTAACACTGTGTAATTTATCACAAATATATTACAGAAATGTCTCCACAAAGCATGGTGTGTGAAATCAGACAGAAAAACTTCAACTGCTGATATTGCACTTTTAGACCATAAGTTGTGTCTATGATTTGACGTATTTTCTTGCTCTTAATGTGAAGTTGATATTATATGGTCTAATTTAAACATCTTGCACAGGTTGTGATTGCCTACTTTTGTGGAAAATTCTTTGTCGGATAGAATAAAATATGATCCTTACGGTCATGCCTGGTAGTTTTATAATTATTGTAATAATATTTACAAAAAAAAGTTTTACATAAATCTTAAGGAATTGTTTTATTGTTTTGACACTGGTATATATTTATACCCTGAAAAAATCCAAATTCAACCAAAATGTATTTTGTTTGTGCAAGTAAACTGTACATTATTTTGCAATTAGCATGCCTACAATATTGTACGTAGCACCACTGCACACAGTCTCAAATTTTTTCTAAGCATTGTGTTTAATAGAGCTGACCAATGCACAAATTTCCCAGATACACCATTACTTGTAAAAGAGATTTGCCGATACAGTAATGTAAAACAATTCTGCAGTTTTATTTAACTCATAATTATTTGCAATAATGAATAACATAAGGATTCTATTAAATTTGAATTTATTTTCGTAATGACATTGGTTATTAAATATAAATGGAACTAAACATTGAAATAAAACCTGCTTCCAGACTTCATGAAATACATGTTTTCGGTGGAAATATTTTCATGACTTCGTCAGTTTTGATGAGACAATTTTGTTAAATTTTTTATTTATTATTATTATTAGTTAATTTTTTTCATTAATTTTTTATATTCCAACAATTCCAACAAAAATTTGGCAGTAATGAATGTGTGCAAAAGTATCTTACCAAAGTTAAATATTTTAATAAAATAATTTTCTGTGTATAAATCTGCTAATTGAGTAGTTAAAAATCTACGTACAGTACGTCTATCCCATGTAAGAATTCCATGTTTTAACAGCCAATGCTAGCAATATTTTTTACGCATGCCAAACATGTGGCAGAATAACATATCATTTAAAACAACAGGACGTGTTCGTATGACCTGATGAAGCAGTAGTGGTAGCCCTGATCAACAAATCAGTTAACTTCCAATGCAGACATTGAAAGTAGGGTGTATTTTATGTGAAAAATCAGTAAGTATTTTGGTGGAAACTTAATATGGTAGAGCGGTTCCGTATCCAACATTAGTCAGTTAACTATTTTATTCCATTCAAATCGCGTAATTTTACAATTAATTTACAAACAACTGCACCGTTATCAGTCGACCTGTAACCAAAACAAAGCACTGCCATTTGCGAAGTGACAGCGTTGTGGTGCCACACTTAATACCTATCTACCTCTAATCTCCCTGGGGTTCGTTTATTGGTTCGCTCGGCTAGCTGGCTCAGTTCAGCGGTAGATACACAAGTCTTCTCTCTTCGTCGTGGGCTCGAGACGGCAAGAAACGGGAAAACTTACCAAATATTCATGCAGCCATGCTGGCACAAGGATAACTGCACTAAATAA
>PNEQ01029468.1:0-14575 GCA_003012365.1 Medauroidea extradentata | reverse complement strand
GGTGCTACATTAAAATAAATGGATCGGAATACATTGATATTTTGTGTAGAGTTTCATTAATATGGTAACTAATTAAGGTTTCCTCCATAAATCTTCAAAGTGCTCACCAGAATTTTTAAAATTGATATAACTTTAAAGCTTGTTTTCTCAAAATTAATAATTTGTCACTTACACCCCTTTGATTCTAATCGCCTCAATTCCACTTTGTTGGTTGCTTCTGGTACCTCCTCCATGTGCCCAGATGCCAGATAGTCAGCCATAAACTTGTGATAAAGACGATTCACCTGTGGGTCTCTTTTTGAGTCACAGCTCCAGGTCGCCAATTCTCCAAACAGCTTGGGCCCTTGGTTCTTTCAGCTCTGGTTTCTCAGACTTGAATGGAAGTGCCACCACATACCTTTGTAGTGAATTGCTGGCTTTCACCCACTATTTACTTCTAGTTGGCTTTTGCATTCTGCCCCACTGTAATTTCAATGATGGCCAAAGGCGTCAGCAGCGACCCTAGGATCCCTGGGTGCACCATAAAATAACAATTACGGTTGCGGCAATAGTTGTGCGAGTACGAAGTCGCCCGGCGTCAGTTTGGGCCCCGGCCTACCCAGGAGTGAGTGCTAGTGTGATAAGGGCTGTGGAGGCTGTTGGAATGTGCTGGCGTAGGCACTGATTGGCGGGACACGTCCTGTACGTGAAGAGATAAAGAATTGGAAGCCTGGTTGTACAGTCAGGAACATAAACTGGGAAATGTTGCAATCCGCACAGACTTATGATTTAATCTATTTGATACTGTAGTTTCAATGGGCCGGACCGCTATTTATTGCTTAAGTTGTGTGATATAGAAGGTGACAGATTGTTTGGTGTAGTTTGTGGCGGTAATGTTTAAACCCCCCGCTGGTTGAAGTATCTATGGTTTGGAACGATAGTCACGTTTTTGGACGTGACGTCACGCATGCGCTTACCACGTGGTAGCACTGTTGTCTTGTAATGAAAGATTTGTAATTGGGCAATTTGTGACTCCTCTCTATGTTTAATACACGTCATAATATTTTATTTATGTATTTGGAACCCTGAAGTTGGTAAACAGCACCATTCACGGCAATCCAAACTGTATTGACGGTAAATTTTCCGCTTTGTTTGGCAAGGTGGTAACCCTGGGCCACTTCCGGCGGAGGCCCTGGAGGAATAGCTGGACCAGCTTCATCTTTCTTAGCATGATGGCAGCGGATGCGTGTGGACGTTGGTCGGCGAGTTGCCAGAGTACCACGTGGTGCGCTTTGCTATAAGTGTATACCCAGAGGGGGGGGGGGGGGCTAGTGGAATTCGGGACGGCCCATCGCGTTAATGTATGTGCTCGTTAAAGTTTTAAATCACGAGTGTGTGTTTCACATGTTGCTATCGGCAAATAAAGTTTAATGAAGTCGAAACTCTGGATTTATTTAACCGAGTTGGGGATGGTAAAGTATTCCTCCAGCATATCATAAGTGCCTCCTTTCTCTCTTTCGAACCCCCCTCCCCCTCCCTCCCATGATGAGATAAAGAACAAGTGCTGCTATAGACGTTGAATGTATTGGGGCTGAGCTAGCGACTAGGGCAAACATCTAGTGGTCGGGACCAGAGCCGCCACACCTTCCATCAGACCTTCGATGGTGAGACTGTTGAAATAATGTCTCACTCTGTGCTTCCTCTGGAGTTACCGCCAATGTGACTGGAACCTCCTCTAATTCCAGAACATCCTTACACTATCCTCCAAAGACATTGACGTGTGTAGGCAGGTCACGACCAGTGAGGTTGAAGATCCTTTGAGTGCCTCCACCTTACCCATTACCAGCCACGCAAAGACAAGAGTCCAGTGCAACAGGGGAACCTGGACCTCCATCCACTCTCCCACCAGTGAGTAGGAATGGGAATAACTACTCCAATCAGCAAATCAATGTACCCGGGAGTTTCAAAGTGAGGATCTGCCAACTTCAGGTTAGAGAGATGTTTCCAGCTGTTATCAGACACCCGTGTGGCTGGCAACTGCTCACTTATTTTATTCAACACCAAGGTTTCCACAGTGAACTGCCTATGTTGATCCCCTACTGGCTGGATGTGACATGTTGCTACGCCCTTAACATCAGCAACAGTTGCACCAGATAAGCCTTGCACTGATTGCGGGCACCTTGTTCTTTATACGCCTAGTCTTCGTAAACAGCTCCTGGTGATGAAGCTCGCTTGACTTCCTGAGTCGAGTAGAGCCCTGCTAGTCTGAATGTTGCCAGTAGTATCCTTCACACCAATCATCGCAGTTGCCAACAATACACATGATGCCGGTGCCGTACTTGTGAAAGATGACGAAGCTGGTTTGCCATCCTCGTCCGTGGTTTGGTGCATTTGTGGGCCACCACTTGCAGAATCAGAAGCTTCCTAGTGCAGCAAGGTGTAGTGTCGTAGATCACAAATTTTTCACAGCGACCTTGAGAAACACTCCTTCAACGCGTGTGATTGCCTTAAGCAGTTAAGGCAAAGGTTACACTACTTGGCCACTTCAAATCTTTCCTGAGGAGATTGAGATTGGAACTGAGGGCACTTTGTTAAGGAATGATCCTCCCGGCATGCAAAACACTTGGACCCATTTTTGCTAGCCTGGCCTACAAATGATTGTGTTGCTGGTGCGTTGTTTGGTTTTATGTTGGTTAGCTGTTGGTTTACCTTAACTGCAGGCTTGGAGTGTAGACCTCCTCCCAGTGACTCCCACATTCTCTGCCTCCCCTTCAAGAAGATTATAAATTGGTCTACGGTTGGAAGATGGTTAGGGTCTGTGATGGTCAGTTTCCATTCCTTCCTGATTGCCATGTCAAACTTCCTCTCCAGTACATATAGCAGCAAGGGATCCCATGTGTGTACAGGCACTCCCAACACCTTCAGTGCACCCACATTCTCTTGAATAACCGATAACAGGTAGTGACTGGATCATGGACAAAGACTCCCCTGCCATGGCTGTTTTTAGATACGACAGCCACTCCACATTTGTCAACTGTGTGTTGCTTGCCACCAATGCCTCAAAGAGGTTCGCAAATGTTCGCCATGTATTAATTTCCCCACTAAAACTGGGTACCTTAATCTTAGGTAACGGTACCCACGGATTGTGGACTGCCACCCCCCCTCTTTTTTTCGGTGCAATAGTAACACTTGATTCTTGTTTCTCGTGCTTTATTTTGTAATATACAAATTCTACACTTTTTTTTCCTCCGTCTTTCCCAAGTATCTCTAGCCTACTACTGCAACAGACTTGTTGCCTTTTAGTAAATGTAGAGTTTTTATTTCTAATAACTTGGTGATCTCTCTTCGGTTTAAAAGGATCACCACAGCCTGTCTTTTCAGGAGACATACCGCTACTCGTCACAGAATTGTGTATAACTGCACACAGTCGATGTACTTCAAGGCCATTTCCTGTGTGGAAAGCGGGTAAAAAAGACGATGTAAACAAATACACATTTCTACGTAAAAGTCGTTTGCCGCCGAGTGTGAGTTGAGATACACGTAAGATGAATGTGAGTGCAGTAACTCTACCGCCTGGGCCGTCTGCCGCACACACAATCAACACCACATAGCTTCCTTGTTGTTCCTTCCCATTTATCACGCTTACAGCATGAATCAAGCACACTGAGTAACAAAGCAGATACTTTGGCTGACAACACGAGACTAGTCGCTCTTGTATGAGGCGATCAGCGCTATCTCCTTCAGGTGATTCAGGATAGTCGCCAACAACTTCATCTGACATATCTATGATTAAATCAACCATTTAGGTCTCCGAAGAAGACCCACAGTTGTAGTGAGCGCTACCATTCCTGCTTCTAACATCGTCCTTACAGAAAGTTCATCCTACTACAGTGCAGTGTTCGTCTTGTGCAGCTCTTTTAGGTATAGCTTATAAATGTGCATGCAGCTAAAGTTTGTTTTCACTCTCGTAACACTCTGTAGAAAAAGCAAACTTTTTGCCTGAAAGTGTTCTCCCACCAAGATAGTGTTATTTAAACTGGTTCTTATTTGTAACTTAATCTTTTGTGTCATTTTCAATCTTATCTTTTGAATGTGACTGATGTGAGCAATACTAAAATACTTTCAAGAATTGCGTACAGCAATCATGCTTTAAAATTAAAATGCCATGTGGCAAAGTCTCTTTTTTAAGTGCGCTTTTAAATTTCGAATATGACAATATATGCGTATTGTATTTTATAATTCAACAGATCTTTTCCTCGGCAAACAGTGAAATGTGCGCAACAATGAACTAGAAACTTTTAAAAAAATATTTCCAACAGCAAGAAAATTTCAGCAAGAAAACATCAATAAGAATATCATATACAGTACTGCACTGGTGACTATAGAAGTGTATGGGAGAAAAAAAAATTCCACAACATGGGACTACATTCACTAAACTCAACAATTAAACAGGCAGTCATCATGGTAACAAGTTCTGGGAATGCACTAGCTGTGTACCAGTGCAGAACGAGGCACTATAATAGAAGAGGCGAGTGGTACGATGCGATAAGTTCTTGTCACTAGTGTTGTGCCTCACACAGGCTAAATTGTTTCAGGCAGATGAAGCAGTAGCCCAGTTTGGTGGTAGTGGTACTGAGAGTTTGATTGTGTATGATGTGGCTGCTCTAAGCAGACAGGAATATTAACATATGTGCATGATTATGTACACACATGTCCCTGCATCCACTAAATAAAACTCATTTACTAGCTTGTCTGTACAATTGAGCCAACCCTGCTTGTTTTTCATTGGTGCTCCTCTTTACTTCAGTACAACCATTGGGTCTACTCACTATATTCTAAGCAACTCATCCATATGGTATCGGTTAGTAGACGAAATATATCTCTGTGTGTGTGTGTGCGCGTGTGTGTGCATGCACATGCACAATATTGCATCCAATACTTTCTGTACTGTACATCAAGTATACATCAGGCTTTAGCAAATACAGCCATCAGTGCAACATGTAGAAGGAGCTAAACTGAACACAATATTCCATATTTTCAGCTCGTGGTTGATGCACATACACGTAAAGAATACATCTATATTTTATGTTGTGTACATATGATAATTTCATTGTGAATAAGGGGTATCATAGTCTAATACTGAATTGTGTCTGTTATAGTAAAATAAATCTGCCACTGGACCTTGAGACACAAGTTACAAATGTTTTATACATGGTAATTTTAGGGTCTAAAAAACTGAAAAATCTTATTTTTTAAATAGGTTTGTTTCTGCATGTTCCATAGTATAATTCCCCACATCCCTGAACTAATAAAGAGTAATGTAAACCAGACAGTGGGCATAACCTTAATTATATTTTGATAGTCAACTTCCACGTAACATTCAATTCAAATGTGAAGTACAGTAGAGGGGTCAGTAAGTTTTTGTTATTATGCTGTATTTAGCATAGTATATGTACTGTACTATGATTGAGTAAAATATTACTGCTACAGTGTTTTCAAGTGTGTAATTTTTATTGCAGGATTGTTTTAAAAATATGCTTCATGCTTTATCAGCCTGTTTAAACAGTTTATATGTGTTTGTTGATATTGGAAATCATTTTGTGGTTGCAGGATATCCCTGAGATGCCAGAGAGGCAAATGACAGACAAAATCAACCAACCAATCCTGCTGTGCCGCTTTCCAGTCCCCATCAAGTCATTCTACATGAGTAAATGCCCGGAAGACCCAGCAGTCACAGAATCTGTGGATGTATTGTTACCAGGAGTAGGGGAGATACTGGGAGGTTCTATGCGTACCTGGGACTACGATGAACTGCTAGCTGGATATAGGCGAGAGAACATTGACCCAACACCATACTATTGGTATACAGATCAGGTAATGTTTTTTTTTTACATTGAATCATCATTTTATTACTGTACTATGTTAATAGTTTGGAAGGTTAAAATCATATGAAATCCAAGTATAGTAAGTCAAAAATTAATTTATTAAATTTTAAATTTATAATGTACACAATATTCAGAGTTTACGAACCCTGGATTTTATGAAGGTAGCAACTTTACAAATATACTCTTGGAACCGTCAAAAAATCACAAAAATTTTTCAAAACAAAAAAAAAAGTTAAAGCTGTTGAAAAATGTGACGGCGCATGTCGGAGAGCAATGTTCGGCCTTTAAGCACTACTATGTACATTACACAGTTTGTCTACCCTTCATTTCTTTATAATAAAAAGCAAACGCTTACTCTTCGTAGATCACAAGACCGTGACGGCTAGTTGCATGCTGGCAGATCACCCCTCCCCAACATACCTTCCCAAACATCAGGGTAGGAAACAACTTGCAACGTGTTTCCCTGGGAAATATTAATCTATATCCTCACCCCCTTTGCGGAAAAATATCTGAAAAGTTAGATGTGCTGTGAGCACATCATAATCACCACCTGTAATGCTGTTTCGTCTCAGAGAAGCAAGGAGACTTTTTTTGCCATTTCACTACCCTCCATGTACAACGTTGCACCCCTGGCCATCTGAGAGGTTTTTTTTTGTCCTCTCGCATAGGCAGATGTGTGCCACCGGGACACATCCAGCTCACCAATCTTAAGTGTTTTGTGTCGGCAGATCTCGGCCGATTGCTTAAAGCTACTTAAGTTCACGCAGGTTTCTAAAGCAGTGTATTACACCCTGAAACCTCTCTCTGTCTGCAAGGCTTGCTGGTGATCATAAGTTAGGCCAAGGTCAGTCACTGTATGGACATGTTAAGAGCCACCTCCGCCCTTGAACTGCATCGTGTAAGGTACAGTAAGATTGGTTTGCAGATAAAGCTGCCAATGGCACAGGCTTGGAATTGTGTGTCCTTCCTCAAATAATAATCCACAGTTCTACCTAACGTAGTTTACATCTGTTGTTTCTTGTCTCCTTACGCCAACCAATTGTCTTACTACCTTCTGGTATGCCCTGTTCCTTCCTCTCTGCCCCATGAATCTGTGGCTCTTTGGCAATGGTTTCACTGCTTGGATTGCCCTTCAGGCATCCACGGTACTCAGCTGGAGTTGTTATCTAGTAGCACGCTCACAGATGGTTTATAGCAATAGTCAAGGCAGAGCTCGCTAGCACACCAAACATGTCTCAGAGACACAGCTGTGTGCACCAGGTGGGCAATGATTAGTACAGTACCATTACTGTGTCCATTGTTCCCACACAATCAGATAAAGAGATTGCTATGTCTCGGGGAGCTGCTACATCAAAGAGGCTAATCAGAGGAGAAACCACCTCATTCCCTCACTGGCTTGGGAAGCTTGCCAGTGGACGCCTTAACCAGCAGGTAGGCAGGTCTAATGCCATCCTTCATTGCACGTCAAGTTAACCTAACCTGAACCAAATACCGCCAATTGTATTTTGATACTGCTATCAAATGTGAGTATAAATGGTACATTTTTTTAGTTCTTAATAAAGTTTTATCCATTACATCAATTATAAGATAATGGGAACAAACTTTCCTTAGATTATTCAATTTTCTCTCTAATTGTGAATGTTTTACTCCTTTGGCATATCCTAGACGAAATGACTCCCACTTTTAGATATTGTGTGTCATGATAATTCCCTCCAAGTAATCTCGAACTTGGCGCCTAAACCAAGCCACAACCCTTTCAACTTACGAGTTTTGTTTTGGTGTCTGGCTTCATTGACTGTGTACATTTATAAAAACATGGGTTTTTTTGCAATATTCTGAACCATAAAGAATGTAGACACTAAATGCACAGTGTAAGAAAATAGATTGTTGATAGTGGAAGCAGAGATGACCAACATAAGTAGTTGCACATCACTAATTCTGCTACTGCTGTACACATTTTTTCACTTCCCTCAAGGTGCAACCACATGATCTTGACAGCAGCAGAATCTCCAACAGTGCAGTAAAAAATTGTTTGAATCTATAATTAATTAGCTAAGCTAACATATATATTTGTGATGATAAGGCAAGCCACATTTTGAGTTTGAGCAGATTCAGTAAAATCATAATTTTTTTCTGATGAATAGTGTATACGTATTTGCTTTAGTTTCAAACAGAGTCAAACAGTAGGCCTACATGCATCTTTTGACTGTGCTGCTTGAATTTTTTACTTTGATTCACCTTTAGTATTTTATGCAAAAATTATTCAGTTATGAACTGCAATGTTTGCAATTTGCTGCATGTCAAGCACAGTTGTCATGAAAAAATTTGTTGCAGCAGCTGTTCTGACTTGTGGATGGTTAATTCATTACAGTTTTATGAAAAGTTTTCGTTCTTTTATTTCTGTTTTAGGTTAGTTACATAAGATTAGAATTTATTGAAAGTGATAGATCTGAATAAATTTGATCCTACTAAACATGCAGTTGTGATTGAATGCAACAGTGATGCTGTACATTATAGGCATATGGAATTGCTGGTAACACTCAAGTGATTGGTGTAGTATAAATTTTAGGTGGCATTGTATATGATGTAGACTAAAAGATTTCTCTGCATAATAATGTTATTTTAATCATTTTGTGTTTCTTAATTGTGTATGATATCTCAGTTGTCAAAGTTATAAGCATTTATTGTTTCAGTAGTTATTTACGTTCAAAAGAGAGACAAATGTAATAACAGTACTGTTAGTAATCTTTTCGAAATAAGATTAAAAAACCTTAATCATATGAATTTAGTTATTTAGTAACATCATTGAAAAACTTTTTCTTGTTTATACTCAACATCTATTACTATATTAACTATGCCAATACTTTTTGGTAACTTCCAGCGCAAGTATGGTTCCTGTCCTCACGGAGGCTATGGCCTTGGGTTGGAACGTTTCCTGTGCTGGCTATTGAACCGCTATCACATACGAGAAGTGTGTCTTTACCCAAGGTTTCTGGACAGGTGCACACCATAACTTGTCACTCAAAACATTTCATGTACCCCATTTTTATAATGTAGGTACAGTATAACACTGTTAAAGAAGTTTCTGAAGGGATTGAAAAATGTTAACTTCTTAGCCAAGGAAAATTGGTCAAATGGTCAAACTAGTAAATTATATTCATAGATACGGTAAAAAAATTTCAGACTTACGGAGAAACTTCTTAAGAGGGTTTTACTGTATGTGGATTGCTTTTTTCCTTGCTTGTGTACTAAACCCTACAATTGATTCATGGGATGTAATGTTCATTATTCAAGTTTTTAGCTTTTATCACCATAAAAGATTACTGTGTTGTTGTTGTAGTTGCAAATTTAAGCTATACATTTTCAAATAAAACAATTTATTTTTCAAGGATCCTGTATTAAATGAATCATTTTTGTTATGTTAACACATTTCCATGATACTGAGACAGCAGTGAATGTTAGTTAAGCAATTGAAGGTATGTTAAATGCTCATTTTTCTGGCACATAAATAAATTAATGACTCTCACATTGCCTTATTTTCTTGATTGCCTAAAAAATTTGAGAATTTAAGTAAAAAAAAAAAAAAGCATGAATTAAACTACATATGCTTTCCTTCTGAAACAGTAATTTTAAGAAACCAACTTAATTTTCACAATTCATTTCTTAACAACACTAACCATATTATAACAAAGTAATGGACAAAATACTGGTAGTATATGCCTGCACAAAGTACAATCCTACAATTCTAGAAAATAGTGTGCTGTCACAAATCATTCTAACTTTCTGAATGCTTACCTACTTTTAGGCCTACACCTACATTGCCTAACATTACAGCAGTCACTATCGGCTGTGACATCACACCACAAGCTCGGGCCAAAGCCTTACTTGGAACTTTCCACGCAATACTTGTTTGCTATTACTGAACTACTATGTAAAGAACTTATCACTTATCTGCTTTCGAACTTGAAATTACCTACTTACCATAACCAGCTCACCTGTACTCCCACAAGCCAATTCCATTTTAGGCATTTCCTTTAAAAAAAATCAATGTAAGTTTTAAACACACATGTATTTTAGGAAAACTCAGCAAACTGTGCACCTCCACTAGAAACTGGACCACCGTTAACTGGCAAGAACTTCAAAACCACTTTTAATCATCCAGAAATCCTGTCTAGCCGCGATTATGAATCTCTCCACACCAGTTCACAGCCCACAGACTCCGCCTAAATTTTTGCTTTGCAAACTGAAGTTCAATAATCAAATGGTGACCCTTCTGTTGTAATTTTCACAAAGTGTACATACCTCTTAAAGGGTGCAACTTAGGGGCTAGGTTTGTTAGACATTGTTTCTTTCTTTTGGTGTGTATGACCTGTTCCTGCAGTATGGCACACTTTTTTTTTTTCGAACATCCTGTATATATATATACACACGCACATGCACACACGCGCACACACACACACATACACAATCTTACAGTATCACACTTAGAGTACATCCTCTTTGCTGTATCAGATCAAGTGACGTGTCTGACAGAGAGAACAATATATACAATACACAAACAACACTATCTGATAATAGCACTTCTAATTTATCTTCTTCACTATATCAGTTCAAATGACTTGCCTGACAAGGAGAACACTATACACAAAACCATATACAAACAGCACAATTTTACAATGGCACATCCATTCACGGTCGTAGAAGAACAGGTCTGGACAATTCGCCTATCTACCAATGTATTTTGCTTGACCCCTTTGTGTTTGGCTGCAGTTTGCCAAATTACCGAGAATGTTGTACTTTTTGGCGCTGTAATCTGGGCGGTCTGACTCAAACACCGTTCACTTTGTCCCATTTGTTAACATTATAAAGTAAATAAAGATTGCTGGAGCCTTTTCTTAAATTTGTGAGCGAAGGAAGTATTTCATAAATTAATAAAAAATATTTTTTGATAAATTGTTTATCTTAGTGGGAAGGAAGTGGGCGGAGTTTGAGTCCGACCGCTCTAACTGCAGCGTCAATATAACACATTCTCGGTAACTTGGTGATTTGCAGCCAAACCTCAAGGGGGGGTCAAGTTTCCAGGCGAGTGTCCAGACCTGTTCTTCTACGACCATGCACCCAATACATCCTCTTCACTGAATCAGTTAAAATTACTTGCCTGACAAAGAGAACACTATATCAGTTCAGATCACTTGTGATAGTATATATATACTGAAAAAGAAATAAAGTGGTTAAAACAAGTGAAAATTTGTTAGAAACGTAAGACCTGGATATTCTATCAGAGTTTACATGTATGTACATTCTCTAGACTAAACAGTACAAAGCAGACTCAAACCGTGTATCTTAACTAGTTAAGTATTTACATTTATTACCAAATAAGTACTTGTAGAGCGTACAACCATTTACACTTTGTGACCCTTACATAATGATTAGGATGATTAAGCATAAAAGTTACATGTATCTTCATAATGTTTTAATGTAATCCTCAATTTCTTTTACGCTGTAAAAAGCACTTTTTCAAACATGTTTTTTATAGTTGCATTAAATATCTTAGTATTTTTTTCGTTGGTGACTAGTTTCGGTAGTTTGTTGTACAATTTAAGGCCTGCATAAAACATACTTTAGTCAAATAAGCTGCTTTTATGTTGTCTTGCTTGTTTCGGTTAGCCACAGTACGCCAGGCTCTATTGTGTGTATTGGAATATTTCAACAACTTAAAAAAACTAACAACATTTAACGAACCCGGTTACGTATAAGTTAATTTGGGGAATTCACCCGTTGTTTGGGCACGCGTGGTTGTAGATTTGGTAGCTGTATATATTGTCTCTGACTTTAAAGGAGTGAAGACAGCAATGCATTAGTAGGCCTAGCTCTCACACACTTTACACAACGTTTTAGTTAAAGGTTTGAGTTTATGTAAATTTAATTTAAATTCTAGAGATATAGTAACTTACTACGAATTCAGTTTAATGTTTCAGTTCCGATATATAATCATAAGTTTAGGTTGGATAGGTCAGACGAACAAAGTTCACATGAATACAAAAATTGAACCTGTCGAGCTAATATTTAGAATGTTTTTAACCTAGGGATGGGCGGTATTTAACATAACAGTTAAAATAACAGTGTTCCGGGACCGTAACAGTTACACAAATTACAAGTTCCAGTACAAACCCTGTTAAATAATTAACAGGTTAGTCAGAAGTAACGTCGGTAACAAACCAGTAAGTCAGAAAAGTATTTTACTGCCAAGTGTTTGTATTTGTGTTATACTTTTTTTAAGCACCTATGAGCCGAAAAAATACACGCGTAAAGTGAGCTAAAATTCTTAAGTAAGCTTTTTTTTTTTTTCTTCCCAATATTTTAATATATTTTCTATTTACGGACTGTGGTAACGCTGAGTCATTTGTGTAACAGTGTTCTTTGATGAAGGCATACGTCAACACGGTAACAGTAACAGTTTGTTCCTCCTTGCATAATTTCTGTAACTGCATGGGAAGGAACAGCCTGTTACTCATTGTAATTGTATCCATGCTTCAGAGTGATAACAGCCAGTTTCGTGGTTATCTGTCAACTAGTAGTCCCTTCTTGTCTGGTCGGTCCTGCTTCGCATGCGAAATATCACTGTTCTCTTGTTACAAGATAGTATCGTATGTCAGGTAGGTACTGTATTTTTTGTTCACTTTCAGTTAGTAGACAAATTTAAGAGACATATATTTATGTTAGTAAGGGTAATTGTTTCGCTATGAGTAAAAGACTGAAAATCAGCTATTTGTGGTCGTATTTTTCTGTAACAGACGAGTAAAAAAAATGTTCGCAATGTGATCTTTGTGGTCAAACATTGTGCTACGAATTGAATGTTACTAATCTAAAAAAAAATTTAGATCCGGTCATGTAAAACATTCATGTGCAACATCAGTGGCGTCGCAATCAACATCTTTTTGCGATAGAAACATTTCTCTTATTGCTCAAGATGAACACGATGAACCACAACCACAAACTTCTGGTATGAGTATTAGTCAGACACTTAAAGCTTCAGTTCTCCCACCTAGAACTGGTTTTACAAAGCTGCAACATCGGAGCAATCAAAGTTCCCTCGTGTCCTTTCTACCACAACCAAAAAAAATTTCAGAAATTTAAAAAAAAAAAAAAAAAGAAACTTAGATATGCAGCTTCTGAAACTTTAGCTGTTGACTTCCAACCTTTCTCTGTGGTTGAAGATGAAGGGTTTGTCAGCTTTGTGCAAGAACTGAATCCAGCCTATCATTTACCAGGCAGGAAAGTAATATCTAATGGCATGATTCCAGCACAATACGAACAGTGCATGCAAGCTGTACGCCAGGAACTGCTTGCAGTTGAAAGTGTTTGTTTAGCAGCAGATACGTGGACATCAGTAAATACTGAAAGTTATTTAGCTTTGACTGCACATTACATAACTGAGGTATTCGACCTCAAACGATTTTTGCTCCAGTGCTCTCGGAAATGGAAATTTCTCACACAAGTGTTAATTTGGCTGAGGAAATAAAATCCATAACAGACAAATTCCACCTTTCAGATAAAGTCCTTGCTGTAGTGACGGTCAATGCAAGTAACATGAAATCTGCTATTATCAATGAGCTTCGTTGGAAACACACATACAGTGAATCTTATGTTCAATATGCCCTGAAAATCGTCAAAGAACTTCCGGACAAAACAAAGAGTGTAGTTGACTATATCAGACGTAGCACATCTGGGATGGAAAAGTTAACTGGTGCTCAGAAAACGATGGGATTGAAGCCTAAAAAACTCGCAGGATATTTCTACAAGATGGAACTTGTCGTTTTACATGATCGAGCGATTCGTTGAACTTCAAGATTTTGTGAAGACGACAGTAGCACTTATCAACAAAGATATTCCAGTATTGTCAGAAGAAGAGTGGCCAGTTTGCAGGGAATTGTGTTAAGTGCGTAAACCTTTTCAACAATTAACAGTTCGGATCAGTGGTGAGCGGTATGTGACTGGTAGTCAGGTGATCGTATGGATAAATGGCCTTGTATTTGTCTGTGATAAAATGGCGAAAGAGAACTTTACTCAAGTTGTTGAATGTAGTTAATGCAGGCTTGCCGTTTTAACGGATTTTATCCGTTTTAACAGATATTTAAAGGTTAAAACGGACAGACGGATAATGTTGGATATTCACGGATATTTCTAACATCTGTGTTTGTCAACAATTGACACAAAAATTAGCTACGCACATGAGTGGATTAACGAGATTCACTAATCTTTTTTGTGCTTATTTTAAACCTACAAATCTTTCCCTTTATTTTTTGCAGAAAAGGTCATGCTATATACAAGCAAATATACATAAATTTGTGTTTTATTTTATGCCAAAATAAATAAAAAAGGAAAATTTTTAAAACTCCTCATAATGGCTGCACCCCATATTTTGTACCAAAAATGTTGGTGAAAACATGCGGCGATTATGTTAATAAATACGTGTATTTACATTTTATGTGCGGTGCCATGATACAAGCACACTACGTCTCATTCGAGGCCATAATTAAACCTATGCAGATATATTAATTTTTCAACAATAAGTAGTCAGTTGAACATGTTCGCACTCATTCTACAAATTTTTCCAAATAGGAAAACGGGTGGAAAGTTTCACTGCTACTTTACCAAAACAGATTAGAAAATAGTTCAGTCTGTAAAAAACATTAACAGTAAATGGTTTC
>PNEQ01029466.1:7699-47856 GCA_003012365.1 Medauroidea extradentata | reverse complement strand
ATTTTGTTGACAAGTTGTAACAAGTTGTTTGTTTACACAAAATATTTATTTGACGTCCTATAGTAACCAAATATACGTTTGGCACAAACAAATTGCGTTTAAATGAATAATTTGGTTGAGGGAAATAACTAAATTTGTTTGGAGGACTCTAAGCTTGGTCTTACCAACAAAATATTGTTTGGCTGAAACAAACATCACTTAAACAAATATATTTAGTACAATGAAACAATTCTTTCTCTCAGTGTAGCTGAATTTACTGACGAGAGTTCCCTTAGATGCAGAAGCCGAGGCTACTATCCACTATCTGGAATGGTGTCTGGCTAAACATTGCGTCACTTCCTGCTGATTCTACTGGCGTGCAAGAGTTCAGGCAGTAGCAGACGACATAGGCATGGCGGAAATATGTGACGAATCTATTCATATAATTATAATTTTGATGTTTATGGTGAATATTTACTAAGTGACACAGCGAATTAGAACTAAGTTTTGTAGCCAGAGTTATTAGCAAAGGTTTTAAATCGTGATTTATAGTTCTATGTAGTAATATATTTCCAACTATATATGTTTCATTCGTTCTATTAAAAAGAGTGAATTATAAAATAATGTTTATTACGAAATTAGAAATGTTTTTTTTTATTAAAGCAGCTTTGCAGTGTTAAGGGCGTTCCAGAAGAAAAAAATTAATCTTTTGAATTTTTATGAATCATTGTTAGTTTTGTAGACGTTTCTTTGGGAGTACGTTATCTTATAAAAAAATTAGCTCAGCAAGTTTTCCCATAATGGCATTTCAAAGTCCAAACTTGCTTGTTTTTAGTTCATACACCCCTCGAAAACCAATCAACATAATGCAACGAAATAATTGTCAGTGAAAGTACATGACACTGGCTAGGGCTTTACGTACGGTATGTAAAAGCCCATGCAAACTATATTTTGTATATTTAAAAAATTCGGAGATTTGGACATATTTTTGCTACTTTTAGAATTTCTTTATTACAAAAATACATTTTATTGGGATTTTATGTACTTAAAGTTCTAGCCCGTAACACGTAATTTTGTGAATAATTTCGTTTCATTGTGTTGATTGGATTTCGAGGGGTGTATGAACTAAAAATATGCAAATTTGGACTTTGAAATGCCATTGTGGGAAAACTGGCCGAGTGAATTTTTTTGTAAGATGATTATGAACTCCCAAGTATCGTCTACGAAACTAACGCTCTTTCATACAAATGAATTATGATTTTTTCCCGTCGGAACGCTCTTAATATCATGTTTAAATACAGATGTGTTTTTCTACTGGCAACCTTACTGATTAGTGTTCCATTTGAGTTCAGCTAACGAAATCGCCTATTACTGATGATGTTCCATTTGGCTTATCACTGGCTAGTCATTTCAGCAGCAAATGAAATGTGGCCTATGTCTTGCGCTGCGGGTGGAAGAAACTGCTGTGGTTTGTCATTGCTGCCCGCGGGATGGGGACGAGGGAACCCCCAGTCCTGAACTGTAGATTTTCATCCTCGGCCGGAAATCGAATCCTGGATCCTTGGACCGATAACCAGCGAGACAAGTAGCCGGACTGTTATGATCTATAAATGGGAAATTCATCACGTGTTGCGACACCCCACCTTTAAAGTTTTCAGCGCTGTTGAAGAGTGAGTGATGTGAGTATAGAACGGCGCTGGAATGAAGAGGACGGGGAAACAGGAGGGGCCCGAGAAAACCTGCCTATCAACGGTATCGTCCGGCACGATTGACAATTCTCACGTTCGGGGACCGAATCCGGAGCGCCTTGACCACAGGCTACTAAGATACAGCCAGGGGTCTGACACTAGATAGGGACTACGATCTCCTTATTGAGCACTAACGATTGCTTGCTACCGACTTTATGATGGCTGCGAAAAATACAACAAAATAGATTGCAAACATTTTTTCGGCAATCTTTACACAATTCATGTGCACGATTGTGTTAGTTGTACACATATATGATTAAATTATAAGGAATATAAGATAGCAAACAGTTTCCGTTTAAACATATAGTACGTTTGTGAGCCTGGTCGTTTCGATTCTATTGTATTTGTCCGTTACCAAGTGACGGTTGTGTGAAATGCTGTGTATTTTATGTTGTAATTGCCTTAAAACATGTGATTTGAAGGCGAGTTTTTAGTGTAGTAAATATTTAGAGTGTCACTGATTTCTTCTTATGTGTGCAGTATTGAATTTACATTACGAATAATGTGTGAAGTAAAATGTTGAATGTCTTGTTGCGACTACCCTAACCAAAACATTTCCCACAAAATTATTTTACAAACTCATGTCGCATTTGATGCGTACTTATAAATTACGTAAACATACTTTTATCTACACGAACATAGCCTATCTCTAGTCGTTCATTATACAATTTTTACGACAGCAACATGTTGCAGTTGTCAACGATTGTAATTTCTAGGGACAAAACCAAATTCTTTTGTAAATTCAATTTACTGAAAATAGTCCCGAATAAAGGAAATAAGAAATAATATACACAGAAGAAAGTATAAAACAGCGATTTCTAGGCATTATAAGCTAACGCATCGGAAAGTAAATAATAAATTTAAGCAGGTGATTCCTTGTACGATTTCAGTCTGCGTGGTTGGCAACATTTTATCGTTAGTGAGGCCAAAACAGCCTAGAAAATAAGACGCGAGGCTTAACCTGGGAGTGCCAACTCTGACCTTTGCTCCTTGGATATAGTTTTGGCGTCCTACTGGAGAAACGCGAAACAAACAGCGTGCACGAAGATAGCCGAGCTTGCACGAAGATAGCCGAGCTTGCGTGAAGATTGCCGACCGTGCACGAAGGCACTCGGACTCCGAGGAGCGGAAACGTTACAGTCAGGCAGACACTCGGGGATTCACAAGGTAAGTAGTATGTGATGGGGGAGGGGGTTAGGGGGATTAGAGATTGGAGGGCGTGTGCATTTCGCGCTGACTGAGGTGTTCGCAGGCACTCGTTTAGCTCGGCGCAGAGACAGGCCAGGGCGGTGGTTTGGCAGCCTGCTCACGCCTAGGTCGTTAGCCCGGCCCCCAGCTGCTGCCTTGAACACAGGGCTGGTCGCTCCCCGCTGTAATTACCAACTATAAACTAACTTATTGGCGAGCTAAACATTCTTGCGATGACCGCCGAAACCTCCAACAATTACAAGCCACCGTCGAAAACGATGCGCGCCGAGCTCTCGTTGCCAATTTGCGGGGCGTTGGTGGCAATCGGGTTTTTTGCTCCTTAAAGGTGTTGAATTGCAAAAAAAAAAAAATATTTTTTTTTTTTTGCTAACACACGATAAAGTTGTCTGAGTAACGCGATTTGAAGCAAGTTAAAAATGACGCCATACTTTTGCTTAATCATACATGTAGGATTCACGATTGACTGTTTTCAAAGAGAACATGTAGGCCTAATAAAAATCAACACGCAAAAATGAAGTAATTTACATTGAAAAACACTACCTCAAGAAGTGTGTACAACCACGCACAGATAATTTATTTATATTTACTGTAGCAATCAACTATCCTTTTGTTTTTTAATCGTCGTTTTGCATTCGTGCCATGATTTTTGTTAAACACGTATTTAGTATACGTACTGTTTTGTATTTTAAACTTCAAAATTTAATATATTTTCGCTGGCTGTTTGTGTTGCAAGTTTTTTTCCCTTTGGACTTTGATTAGGTTCGGTTAGGATGGAGAACTTATGAAATTTAAACGAAATTCAGAATTAAATATCCTGCTAGTTTATTTATGTACAATCTTATTACATAACTATATAAGGCTGACATGTCTTCTATTCGCTATCACTAAGTATTTACCATTATTACTTACAGTTAGTAATCTGTATATCCCTCGGTTAAGTTTCCAGCGTTATTCGTACACATTAGCTACATTTCTCTCGATTCTCCACATTAAAATCAGTACGCTTGGTCGTCTTTACTCACGCCAGTATTATTTCCGTCAGTACCGCGCGTGAAATTGTCCCCGCTGTCTTCAGCACTCCCACTGTCGCACTCTTCTCGCGGATACGCTGTCGTTTCTATCGAGCACTGCGCTGTTCACACGTTATCGATTCGTGGTACCGGATCGTATGCTCTGAGAAACTTTTGTCTACTCGACCAAAGCTCACCATAACGGTCTACAACAATTTTCATTACCATGTTTTTTTGTTTTTATAGTTGTACCAGATAATTTTTTCTTATTTTAGACACAAAATGTGACAACATTTTGCTCTTATGAATTTTTATCTCTCATAGTTTTGGCGTAATGGCTCGTCAAAGTCAAAATGTACATGTTACGGTTTTAAGGACGAAATTAAACAAACTGACGTACCAAACTAAAAGTTCACCTGTATTAAAGCACAAAATAAAATATTTTTTGTATTTTTAAAGCATCATTGAATTCTTTTAAAGTTTAATGTTAAATTTCAACATTTTTATTTAAGTACAAAACTACTAAATTTTGTGGTTTAATATGGGTGAACATGTAGCCTCCAACATTTGCGAGTAAAGCGCATTATTCTGTGAATTAATACGATGTATGTACGGTGTACATAACGTTGGTCCCGGTTATTGTCGCTGAAAACAATGTTTTGGCTTGTCGGCAAGTTTCAATGACGCTTCTCAGAATGCTTGTTGTTTACGCACTAGTTATTGAAGTGTCTGGCGTCCTTTGCAAGCTTGCAGGATGGATGTAGGCTTGCATATTCTACAACACGAGAACATTGTCTTCTGGAAAGTAAATGTTCCCGCCGGTGTTCTGATATGCACACTCGTGAATAACTGATTACTTTTAGTCATACAACTTTGCTCCTAATTATGATGCGTCACAGAATTTTGAATGTGTAAATACTCACGCGTGTGCGTTGGTTTGTGATACAAGCAGAGCTTACACCTTGCCATCATACTTGACATTGGATTATTTTAATTTCGCTCGTTCGGAATTCTGAGGAGAAAAATTTTAAACTTTCTTTTGTGACAAAAAATTATATTTGCCTTACACTACAATATGGATATGACAGTTGAACTGTCGACATGTATGTAGCCTCCAGTCAGTCCAGCAATTTTTTATATTCTTAATTTTCTAGAATATTTTTGGGTTTATATATATATGTGTGTGTGTGTGTGTGTGTGTGTGTGTGTGTGTGTGTGTTAATGTTTGACTACATTGCTGTACTGTACCACATGTTAAATCGCAGATTTTACGTTTTTCTTCTCAGAATTGGGGAAAACAGACAAATAAAATAATCCAATGCGATGCATAATGTCTATCTTTAGAAGTCAAGCAGTTGAAAATACAATAAATAGCTTAATTTCACCTGGAGCCAGTGATAAACGCAGGCCTGGCTAGGTTTACGTGCGTTTTGCATAGAGTTATATTAAAGTGTAGTGAAAGTAGTTTGATCAGCGAGATGAGAATGGAGTGGTGCCGAATTGAAGGAACGAGGGAAACCGCAGATCCCTGAGAAAACCCCCCCCGGCCAATGGCATCGTGCACATGATTCCCACATGTGAGAACCCGATTATATTCCGCCGAAAATCGAACCAGGTTCGCCTTGAAGGGAAGTGCGTTTTATATTTAAAAAAAAAAAAAAAACTCGCTTCACATGCGTACGAACTGGTTTTGAAGTCTCCCCCCCTCCCCCTTCAGTTTTTTCACCACTCTGAAATGTTGTGCAGCGATTGCGATTTCGCAATTTTTTATTTTTGCTAACCTACTTAACAGCCATTTATTTTGTATATCTACGAAAAGGAAACAGGAAACACACTTCAAACTATTTCGCTGTTAGTTACAAATACAACACGCTTATTAAAAAGTGACTTTGAGGATCTTCAGAACTGCTAAAACCGTCTTGTTTACACTAACATATATGAGACAATGACGACTAGAGTAAAAAAAGTAGACGTATGGAAACATGCGTTTGTCTTAACACAGTAGGCTACTTCATGCAAATAAAGTATCGTTTGAAGTACCATAGGAAAAATGACAGTTGTAAAGTACTGCATGTCAGTTAAGTAGCTTGCACGTGGAAATGTAACTGCATTACATACTCCGGTCAGCGGTACATTTAGCGTCCACAAATGATTTTGTGACTCAGGCATACTAACTCAGCCTCATGTAAGGGAGCAACCTGATTTTTCGTTAACATCTTCAGGTGCTTTATTTTCATTGAATTACTTTCACTGATGGTGGGCATACGTTTTTCTGATCTGCCTTTCACTATTATATTACTGATGCAGCCAGCGTTTATAGTGTGCAATCACATAACAGCGATTTCTTTCAAAATTTGTTCTTATAAACGTTCAGTATGTTGATATGTTCGTGACGTGTGATATTTGAAGTTTACTATTATTGTTAGTAAAGCTGGTGATTATTAGTGAAAATAATTCTGCTCCACTTTGTTTCAGTGTTTTATCTGCAGTTGTGCATCATGGCTATTGGTAGAGTGAATTTGTGCAGGTTCGTTACTTATTTGAATGGGCCAATCAGAACAAGGTTACTACAACACCACTTCTGTGATTTGCGGTTGGAACTCCAAGACACTGAGAGTTCGAAACGTCCAATCATAAAGCAGAGTTGCAGGCGTGCACGTGAGTAAGGTTAATTCTGCTACAAGTGAAGAAGATAAAACAAATTTCTTGTGAGCGAGTTTTGCGAAGGAAAAATTCTGCCGCCAGTTGCGCTGATGGTGTTGGTAAGTGGGCTACGAATTTTGCCGAGGCCAATACCGAGGATTCACGAATTTGACTGCAACAGATTAATGTTTATACGGTCTTGCAAGACAAACGGTAAAATAAGGCGAGTGGGCTTAGCGTCACGTCAACAGCGAGGTCATTAGAGACAGTTTGCAATGCAAACGAAGAACGGTCTCACGAAATATTATGTTAAATTTGTATTCGTGAATCTTCGGTACCGACCTCGGCAAAGTTCGTAGCCCCCTCACTGGTAGCAGCGCAACTGATGGCTGAATTTTTCCCTTGTCAAAATAATAAGTTTCCTAACCTGTAGTAGAATTAACCTTACCGCGAGGCATTGAGAAAAGCTGGTTCAGAATACTTTCCACAAAAATCGATGGTTCTCTATTAGACGCTCAGGGTTAATTATTGAAGTCTGAACTGTGTTTGAAGTACGTGTCAGAGTGACAAATACTTAGAGCGGCTCTGGCGCTGGATGGTCCGGGTTTATTCTGGAACTTTGTAGACTCCAAGGCTTGGGTTTGGAACTCGCCCGTGTTCGCCAGACGGCGCGCATTACCGTAATGAATTTACGCGGGGCTGATATCGAGGGATGCCTCCGCCCTTTCAGCGAAAGAGGAATTTTTTTCTTTCAGCTGTTAGGATTGTTGTCGGAGCTTCTACTCCCCTTCCTGCTGTGATTAATTGTTCTGCTTGTCTGCGAAGTGATGGTTGTTTGTGCGTCGCTGCGTAAGCGAACGAATGCGAGAAATGTGGCGGTGACTTTGAAAGAAGCTAGACCCTGACTTGAAGCTCGGGTAGTGGAGATTACGTTCAAGACCGTGGTAAGTTTAAACCTGCTTGCGTTGTCAACGTTTTCAGATGTACAACGTGCTTATAAAAAGTTTTCTTTATAACAGACACATTTATTGGTTCTATGCAAACGGCCATCTTGAAGTTTTCAGTTTATTGGAAACTTAAAATCACGGCAACTTGACGTTACCTTGTCGGCTCCTTTGCGTACGACTCCATGAGAAGCAATCGCGAAGTCAAATGTTAGTCAAATGTTATAGTTTTCAACACAAACAGGGAACTGTGTTTGCTGTCGCTTTCGAAACGACCGACACAAACAGATAACTGTGTTGGTTCTCGCTTTTGCTTTCGATGCGACCGACACAAACATCCAAATATTTTTGCTTTCGCTTTTGCTTTTGCTTTCGGAACGACCGACACAGAAGAAGAAATGTATTCGCTTCTGCTTTTGCTTTCGAAACGACCTTCACAAACAGAGAACTGTGTTTGCTTTCGGTTTTGCTTTTGAAGTGAGTGGTCAGTTCCATCACAGATGGAGTCGCCCGTTTGTTCGTCGGACGATCGGACAAGCAATGCCTACTTGTTCCTTCCTTTGAAACCAAGGTAAGCAAATCAACGAACAAAACTTCCGGACACACAGTTCGAGTTCTTTAGCGCTGGTGAGGGGTGACATGAGGTAAGTATTGAGCAGCGCCGAGTGAAGGGGCGGGGGAGATCCCCGAGAAAACCGCCGACCAGCGGCATCGTCCGACCCCGCCGGGAATCGAACCCGGATCACCTTGGTGGGAGGCGAATGATCTAACCATTCGGCCACTGCGGCCCCACAAACAGTTCGAAAACGCTGTTTATGTCGGTGCATTCATGTCGCCTGTGCCAGTGTGCACTAAACATAACAGTAAGCGTCGAACATACGTCGTTCGCAGAAGAATATGCCTGTATGTTCTTGTACCTGTTGAATCGAAACTGTGCAAAACAGGTTTTGTGCACGGTAGCTGTTGACGTAATACATAACGAAAATGTTCATACATTATTTCATTTCTCATGCGTGAGCTTAATACAACAGCCAGCCAGTGCAAAGAATTCACTAAACATCCGCCATGCTGGTTAACCTCCAAAATGTAAACGCGAATGCATCAAGGCGAGAATAATACGTTTGAATGTACAAACTGTGTTTCGAAACTGTAAATAATATTTTTTATATCCAAGTTTATCGGCGCTTCGTATCTTTATTATGGGAATACATTTCTAATTCACTTCTTTTCTAATGCCCTCTAGTTTGTTCCATACAGTCACAAATATAACTTATACTGCTGAATCGTTGTAAAAATTTCATTGACTACACATTATACATGGCAGTAGCGGCTCGTAGGTTGTTGCCAGGCAGAGCACAAGTTGCACAGAACTGTACACAGTTGTGCTACAGCCACTGACAAGCTGGTATGTAGGTGCCGCTTATTACTGACTACACACAACACAATAAGTAGTCAGTACATATTTCATGGACATTGGTATACGGCGGCGCGTGTACAGGACTCTACATTTCTCTGCAACTTGTGCCCTACCGGCCAACAACCCGCCACTGTACGTAAGAATTATATTGTGAATCGATTTCGTTGAAAGATTCTGGTCGTGTGCAGTGACTACTGTTGTGTCACAATACTTTAGATTTTGGACTAGGCTTCAACCTTTTTAGTTTATTTGTGTACACACGTAGGTGTATATGTTAAAGAAGAAGCGTGCATATGGCATAATTTTACTTTAAATTGATAGAATTTTATTGAAATGTATAAACATTGTAAAATGTCAAGGATTTTCGTGTAAAATTATTTATAAATAAGACACAATTAATTCCTTTGTAAAATTACCTAGGAAATCTTGTAGAAAATCAAGATCACTTGTTTGTCGGAAATAATATCTTTACGCATTTATCAGGCTCTGATATTGGTTTATATTTTGCTGGAATATAATTAATGTTAATATATATTATGCTCTATAAATAAAGATGGTTCAAGAATAGAATTGGTTAAAATAAAAACGAACAAGTAGTATATTATGTAAAATGTGTTGTAAAGTGAAAGGTTAACAACCTGGAAGATGAAGGTTAGATTCTCGATACGTGTGCAGTATTTGACACGAAATATTTAAATTTTTATTAATTGTTTGTCTAATTTTGTTTCCCAAAACAGTTTATTTTCGTGATAAGTTTGAAAAGAATATGCCTAGTTTGAAATTACATTTTTCCCCTATTGCAAGTAAATGTTACAAACATATATTGTTTGTACATTCCAGAAAAACAAAATTGTAGTATTGAACCTTGTCAACAGAGCTATCAAGGATTTTAAAAGTACAAGAACATTTTTAGAGAGTATAGTGAGACTAGGTTTAAACTGCAAGCTTTTTCCTTGTGTGAGCGCCTAATCCTTGCTTCTGGCATGTGTTTATAATGGTATACATATCGATTACATAAAACCAGGTTCACGTACGTATTCATGATAAGGAAACAAGCACTACGCCTGATAACGTGTAAATAACCGAGCAAGATATTACTGACGTGTAATGCGTGGATATGTAAATGAATGTGGGATTTAAGAGGTGAAAACATGGTGCTCCATTGGGGGAACTGCGGCATGAATTATAGCAACTTTTTTTTAAAGCATAACTGCTGGCCAATCCGAAATATGCTATCTAGTGAAATAATGTGAACACATGCAATTGCAGTGCCATGTCGTCTCGGCACTCTAGAGTGGACCAAGAAACCATTACAGGAAAAGTTTTGACACAATTCCTCTCGGAATTTTTCATGTTTTATTATTTATACATATATTTACAGCCAATTCGGCTAGTTTTTCCTTTGTTGTTCAGTCTGCTGAGACGATATAGCACTGTAATAGCGTATGTCCACAATATTGCCTGCAATGCAAGAGTGTTTCAAAGACAGTGCCAAACTATGCGGCATTCACACGGCTGTTGCAGGGCAGGGACAGGGTGGGATCACGAGGAAGCAGGGTTCAAAGACTCGCCGAGGTAGAAGCTCCATGTACGGTATTGCAGGCTGCTTTACTTGTCCACGATTATTAGGAACCGGAACAATTTGCAAGTTCAGCGACCTGCAGATAATGTTTCACCCTTGTCTGTACTCGCACACCGTTCAACGTCCACTCACTTTGATCGCTATTGGGACGCTACGTTGCTGCACGATGATTCGTCCCCGTTTCTTAGCGGCTTTCTCTCCGATTTAGGGATAAATACAATGTAGTCCAGATGCAAATAGCGTCAAAGAACTGGTTTGACGGAACAAACTACTGCAGACACAGGTGGCGTTGGCTCCGATACGACTCGTTTTCCCACGAGGTGATAAACATTTTCTATCATGGGGTGGGATTTAAATTTCGAACAGTAATAATTCCAGAACAGTTACAGTATATCTAAAATACCACTAATGTGCAGACTTATGAGGCCTGTTATGAAACCGTCAGAATCCGTTAATTGTCTGCTCCTAGTGAATATTTGGGAAGAGGTGAAACATTGCCGCTTGGAAGGGCTGTCATTCAATAAATTTCGTGCAATGGTGTATTTGTAAAGCGACTGGAAGGGTAGCCATTCCTGTTTCTGAAAACTCGTATGTTTAAGTGCGAGTCGTATTTAATTGGACTGCATACGTTGTCCGATGTTAAATACTGGTGTGTTTTCGAGACTGTAATCATAATATATTTTTTATTCCTCTAAAAGTGTGGATTGTACCTCCAAAAATTTTCATATAATTTTGCAACATACTGTATTGCAAATGGTGAGTAACCATTTTTTATTTTATTTTCTTGAAATATTAGTAAACTCTTTAACAGTTCAAACATTTTCGTCGTTGATAAAGACTATATTTATTTTGCTGTTACAAAATTAGATTAAAACTAGGATTTTATTTGCGTTTGCAACACACTAACACTGCAGGTCGATACTTCCATAATAAGTGTGGCGAAAGAATACAACATGGGTAGAGATGATGGTTTATCGCGGGAAAAGTTGACTGTTTGATGGATTTCAATACACGTCCAGCTTACCAGAAGATTACTGGCTTCAGCTTGTACGTGGAGCTGTTGCCCTATTTGACTGAGCCAATAAGAATCCCGATATTGTAATATTGGATGCCTGATATTGGTCTGCAGACAGCTACGTTGTGTCAGTGTTTCCAAGGCTATCTTGGCACAAAACATTTTCGCGATATACCATCATCTCTAAACATGGGTATAAGAACATAACGAAGGAAGTATTTCGAAAGTGTTACATTGCCTGTAAAGTGGTCGCCTGCCTAGACAGCTTAATGACGTGCAGAACTTCGGTCGTAAGAAGTTTATTCGAAAACTCCTCAACGCGCATTAGTGATGTCTGCTCAGAAATATCATTCAACGTACATTACACACGCGAATAACCATTTCAGGTTATCTACTCATCATTAAAATGTGTTTCCTAGCGACTTAATGTACCGAAAATGTGTGTTTTTGCGGCCCTTTTTAGGTATCAACGTCTAAATGCAGAATCTTTTAAAAGATACAACCTTATACATCTTTGACATTAATATTGCGTCATAAAATTATGAGTAGAGCTGGTGAACTTTTGCGAATTCAATAACCTGCATATTAGAATCAAATGTCCTGTGCATACTCAAGCCCTGTCTATTCGTTTATTGTCTACTGTTACGCTGATTAGCAGCTAGTGGACAAATGGTCGGGACTTGAGTATGCATAGGATATTTGATTCTAACATGCAGGTTATTGAATTCGCGAAATTTCACCATCTGTAATGATTAGACATATGCAAAATTCGCGTTATTTTCTGACAGCTGACTAGACTCCAAGTGACTATAGGCGCGTTCGACGTCTCCCGCTGGCCGATATTGTCGTGACTTGCCACGGAGAATACTTACACGGTAGAGAGACCAATCTCTGTAAAGACGTGGAACACGTAAATGACAACACATAAAAGTTCGTGGCCAGTTATATCGCATATTATGCTCTGTTATGTATAGGATAGTGAAGTTTAGTCTGTTACCGCATGATAACGCGAATTTTGCATGTCTCTAATGATGACTTACCACATAGTGTCTCATAGAGGCTAGTTGTCGGCGAGAAGAAAGCACACAAGTTCAGTGACTTGCGCCTAGAGGCTAGTGTGAGGCGTGATGCCCGTGCTGTGTCGCCCTTACCGCTTCCACACTTCTTAGCCTCAAACGAGCAAAATACGTCCACACAAGGCGGTCACCTTAAACTTGCGATAAATTAATTGTCGCTAATAACGACAGTCTATTTACCATGGCTGAAGATCAACTGCCCACGAGACAACCGTAGAAGTCAATTATGACTGGCTCATTGCTTCAGAATTGCGGAGAGTTTGTCACGGCTAGAGAACATTTGAAGCTTCTACGGTGCTAGAAATTAATGCAACTAGACGAGAAGAACATGTCTACAAACACAGAAACTACAGCGAAAGTGCCCAACGAATCATGGCTGAATAAAATTCACGTGCGAGGTGTTTCTACGAACTGCGCACTGCAGGACTCGTGTGTTTCTAGCCGAATGTGATAGTTTCTCAAACAGACTGGGAAGTTGTAAAAGCGTTGAGGTTTTTCTCTACTATCCAGACACGCTGGTAATCGGAGCGACTGGATAGCGCACGAAAGTCGTGTATAAGTTGAGACGACAAGAATCGGGATCCGCGGTGGCCGAATGGTCAGACCATTTGCCTCCCACCAAGGCGATCCGGGTTCGATTCCCGGCGGGGTCAGTCCCCGGATTTTCGCATGTGGATGCCGGATGATGTAGTTTGTCAGCGGGTTTTCTCGGGGATCTCCCGTATCCCCTGCCACTTCATTCCGGCGCTGCTCCATACTCACCTCATGTCACCCCTCACCAGGGCTGAAGACCTCGATGTTGAGCGCTGACCAAAACCTCTCACTCACTCACGACAACGTGCGAGGGATGACAACCGACTGCTAGCGGCTCCGAAGACAGTTTGCATTCCGCGTATTAGCAAATTCATCGGGTGTATCCACCAGTGTACACAGTACCATCCCTGGCATAAGTAGAAGAGTTCTTGAAACCCGCTCAACTAGCTGATACCCTTATTGACCCCATTAGTTCGTAAAATAGCCGCGAGCGCTAGTTTATGCAGCTATGAGGAAAATTGTATGTTCTGTATTATAAACTCGAGTAAAATTATTTGAGAACGCCGTAAAATTTTCTGCTATCGGTGTGTGATCAATGTGCTAGGTTGGAATCTTATTATCTCATTTAATAGTATAGTTTTGATAATATAATCTTTTTTAATATGGTGATGGAGGTAAGGGTTTTTACAATCGGTATTTTATTTATTTGTAAACATAAATTTGGTACTCTTTTTCCTTTATTTTTATGTAAATACACGTATAGAATGATTGTAATTATAACAAAAAATGTGATATTACTTTGTGTAATAAGATCATTTTTATTTTTCATTGCGTATTTTGCTGCTGTTTAAAGAAATAGCTATTCCTGATTATGTGTTTCGAACTTTAATGGAAATAAGAATGCTTTTGAAAAGTACTTACTCTTTGAAACCTACACAAAACAAGTACCATCGCGGTTACTGACGAAGTTTAATTTCTTTACAAAAAATAATCCTTAAGATATTCTTGTTAAAATCATTAATGTATTTCGTTTAATATATTGTTTCTGAGAGTGTTTTTTTACAATAACAAATTACACACCAAGGCAGTGGTGACCAAACTTTTCAGAGCTATGGCCAAAACTTAGAACCAAATCGTGTCACGGACTTATGTTATAATAGAGATATATTTTACATAATATTTATTTGCAGTGTTTTCTCAGTTCATAATCCTCTTGAGGTTCGAACATTGTCTCCACAGTGTTTGGGAAAGGAGCATTACAAAACATAAAATTATTATTTAAATATTTTTGTCAGTGTAAACAATTCTGAAATATAGAGCAAATGCTTCAGCTTATGATAGTACCTACATTAAAATTCAGTGATGGACTAGTGTTAGATCCGTGGCCGTAGGGTTGGCCGTTATTGCACCAAGGCAATGCTACTCCAAGGTAATATACTTAAGGGGGATTGATCCCTGTCATATCGGTTTTACGGTTTTTCTTATAAATCAGGGAATAGACACATTGTTTTACTTTTTCACGCTGACAAGGCATAGTTTATTGTTTCATTCACTTTTTGGAATCCATATGGCATTGTTTCTGTTAATTCTGTGGCCTCTGTAGTCGCTCTCGTAAATAAAGCAATTTTTCCTTTTCAGCTGTTTCCCGGTGCAAGATAATGAATATATTATGGTTCCTGCAATTACAGAAAATCGATTAAGTTTGTATCTATGCCCTGTCGTGACAAAGTTTTTGATATATCGACTAGAACAGAAGTTATCGAGAAGAAACAGATAAATCCAAGGTGGTAGGGATCAATACCCCTTGACTCATTAATCACTGCAGTAACTAGCGATCATATATCTGTAAATTTGTAACACACTCTAATAAATTTTAATAATACACATATTTTTTAACAATGAAACACTATTGTTTTATTCCTAAATAACATAAAATACACCAAGCAGTAAGGATGCCAAAAAAATGTAACATATCCAAAGGTGCACAGATAAGACATTCTAGTCCTATGCAAACTCCTAATAAAATACAAAAAAAAAACAGCACTACTTTTGGTTGAAGAGATTGCGGCTACTTAGTCAACTAAAGGGCTCAATAAAGATCACAACTGTAGAACGTTTGTAGATAGGCGGGAGTCAAGACCTTCTTAGACAGCGCACATGGCGTTAGTAAATTACTTTTTTACTTCTAAACAATTATTGCAACGAGGGCCAGTAATCAAAGATGTATTTTAGACACGCGATAACAAATAGCCAAGTCAAACAACCGAAAGGATTTTGTCGTCATTTGACAATCGAAGGAAAGCACATTCATTTTATCAAAGAATTCAATCACAAGCTTAAATAACAAAACAGGGAAATGAACCGACGCAAACGAACACACATGTACAGAGTGGAAAAAAAAAACTTCAAAACTTATACAAAAAAATTCCATCACCACTGTGATTATCTGTGTTTTTATTGTTTTACTGTCCATAGTTATTAGGTTATTTGTGTTCGCTTTCCTCAAGGTTACTGTCAATTGTTATTGGGTTATTTGTCTTCGTACATTTGCTCAAGGTTTTTGTTTCCCTGATGTGTCGTCTATAAACATCACAATTTATTCGTTCCTTTTGTTTTCCTGTTTGGTCGTTCTGATAATATTTGCATGCTGTTTTGTTCGTTCTTTCGTCACTTAACTGACTAAATTACTTTTATATACGCTAGTACGTGCGTGCACACACACATACATACATACATACATTGTGGTTGTTTACTTGTCGGTGAATATTCTCTGGTTTTCTGTGAGACACCATTTGCTGTAATGGCGTATACACAAAATACGTATTTGATTAGTAAATTACTGTTTTGCTCTCAACCGGCCTGAAAATTCGGCGTTTCTGGTGAACTTGCTCCAGAACATCAGTCGGTAAAGTTTCTAGCCCAATCTCGAAAAAATAAAGTTTGAAATACGGTTACTTGAATTACTGTGAAATGTAAGGTCAAAGAAAGTAAAGTTACCATTTTAGTGTACATGGAAATTTGTTTGAGATTTAAAATATGAATTTACCGCAAACATTTATTTTAATTTGATGTGTGAATTAAATTTTTTACCAGTTTGTTTAGTCTGGATTTCTGTCATAGTGTAGAGTTATATAAGATGGGCAGATTCATTCCTTTTCAAACGTAATGGAGAATTTTATAAAATCTGTCAAGCTGATGTTCGATATTTGCCACAACCGACGTACACCAGAGTTTAAACTACTGATTGTTGTAAATATGAATTTTCGAATACACTTATTCACTGCAGACACACAGTCCTTCTAGCAAAGACACTGAAACGGCGTGCAGTTGTATCGTAGATCACTCGCCTGACTGACACTTTCATTGGCGACCCCATCTTTTTATTGGTGTAAAGTTTTAAGCATAGTCTATTGTATGTTTCTGGAGTAGTTTTCACGCGGAATTCCGCGAGTAGGTTGTCAGATATAACAGGTTGAAAAACCGGGTTTTAGCCGATTTGAGGTGATCGGAAATGATATTCTGATTGACGTGATGCTTTGAATCTACCTTTCCGTCATGGTTTGAAGTGTAGTTTCTTTTCGTACGTTGGCACAATGGGCACACGTGAGATAGTTTCGTAATAAAAACGTACTTTCGTACATACTGCAACGCATTTTAAGCGCGTGGTAGGCGGCGCGCTTGTGGACGCAAATCCTGGGCTAAATTGAAAATGAAGATCAAAATGTTCTACGACATTTTACGTGAGCTATGTGACAACGTCCAGGTATTATTTTATGTATGTTATGTCAAGTAAACGTAGAATCATGTTTGGACTGCTTAGCATTTTAATCTACACCTATAACACACATGTCGGGAAAGTAGTAGTAAGACAAGTAGAGGTACGTAAATTTCGCAGATACATTCCAGATCAGGTTGAACGCCAATTATGTATACTTCATTGTCATGTCTGTGACTTGCTGGCGGCTGTTACGAAACGCGTTTGACTACTGCAAGCCAGTAGAAAGTAAGAATATAATGCGAAGTGCTATCGCTTGATATCTGCTTGTGCGGTTATAAAGCCAATAGATAATCGATTGTGTCCAGTGGGTGTATAGGACTGACAAGTCTACGCTGCTGCCAGATGAATCCGCGAAATTGACGTACCTCTAAAGATAAGCAAGATATATGTGTGAAGCGCCAGAGGGGACTAACTACAGTGTTATGTTGCCACATTATGCATGCAAAATGTCATTGTACAACATTTTGCCACTAACATTTTATTCTACAATCTAGCCCAGGATTCGCGTGGTGTTGTTAATATGCGTTTGTTTCTGGACATCCTGTGTGTCTATACATATATAAGTTACTGGAAATTTTCGCGCATTCAATGACCTGAAGGCTAGAATCCATTGTACTGTGTGCATACTCAAAGGCCGACCATTTGTCCACTAGTTGCTAGTCAGTAGAACAACAGACAATGAACGAATAGAAAGGGCATGAGTATGCATAGGATATTTGATTCTAACATGCAGGTCATTGAATTCGCGAAATTTTCCAGTCCCTATCATATATATATATATATATATATATATATATATATATATATATATATATATATATATATGCGTGTTTGTGTGTGTGTGTGTGCATGTGTGTGCGCGTGCGTGTATGTATGTTGGTGCGTGTATGCATGTGAGTGCGTAAGCGTGTGTGCGTGTGTGTGTAGTGCAGAGTCCAGTAAAAAAAGTGTGTGGCAATGGCGAAACTGCTTGTCACAATACACGTGCTGTGGGATTTCAAAACTTTTTAACGAACAATCCGTCCAATTTTAAAATTTACGTCGTCTCTACTTCACCTACTTTTTGTCATGACTCATCTCCTCGATTAAACTGGCTGCTGTCGTGGGTACAACATCTAACAGCCTTGTAGCAGCCACAGTCACGTACCGTTTTTATGGTGCTCATTGTTACCAACTAACCCTAGCCAAACTGAAAATAATTTTTTTTGGTGATTCACAAGGTTGGGTAGTTCACGGCAGGACGTGACAGTCTGTAATAATCTGCACACGTCTATCAGGTTCGTAGTTTATCGATTATTTAAGAGAGAAACCGTATATAAATTAATTTCCTAGTCGACATTTTTTCTCAGTTTCAGTGCCTACCTGTTAAGAGGGCGTGGTACATAATTCAACGTTAATAGCATTAATCTATTACTGTAAGTTTCTAGAAGCCAATTTGCGAAAATTAAACAATAGCAATCCTGGACAATAGTTTTAGCCAACGTTTTAAACAAAATTGTTTCCAGAGAAAGCTAGTTATCCTCTGGTAAGCTGAACGTGCGTTGGAACCCAGCAAACAGTCAAGCTTTCACGCGATAAATCATCACTACCCGTAAAACAGAGTTACCGAATTGCACACTAGAGATTAAAACAAAATGTTGCCAAAATGTTTTCGTGGCGCTATTGGTACGAGGCGGAGCTGCAGGTGTGCACGTAAGGCACTGAAACAAAGTAGTTCCAGAATTACTTTCGCTAAAATTTCCTGTTCCTAACAACGAGAGCTGTTCCAAAATACCGAGTACAAGTGTACGTTATGTGCATGTTCCATATATGTAACCAACAACGAGCTATATAGTAAACATAGAGGGGCGGAAACAGCAATTCTGAAGGCTCTGAGGTGAAGCCCAATTGAACGTGGTATTTTGACTCTAGATAAAATGGCGGACTCTTATTTCCGGTCGAGAGACGAGAGCGATTATACTAATTTAAACTTTATTACAGTATAATAATATGTTACAACAATTATTGGCATTTTATCCTGTGTTTAGCGGGAATAGAGTGGAGCTAAAAATTAACGGATTTTATGCGAACTTAATGATGGATTTTTAACATAATGTTGGCCGCACTGCTGTCCGCTATGTTTTCTGGGGTCAAAACAGCCGTTCAATTGGGCTTCACTGTGGAAGCGTTTCCGCTCCTCTATGTTAACTATATAGCTCGTTGGTAACCAAGATTCTGTTTGTTCATTTACATACGTGTGGCGTGTGTGATAACCTGTAAATTGCCTAATGAACAAACTACTGATATGCCATTGTCATTACATGTTGGCATTGATTTCTCAGAATATTTGCTTTGAAGTGCGACTGACACACGGCACTTGCGAGTACTACTAAACACCCCACGGTGACTGCGGGTGTGGATGCACAAATGAAGAGATTGCGAGGAATTGTGGGAGGAGGTGCGAGTGATGCTTTGCAAGCAATACGGGTGAGACTGGTGCGTCCGTCAGGGGAAAAAACCTCATTTAATGGCGGTGTTTATCGCGCACGTTTTTCGTAGTGGTATTTTCTTTTGTGTGACTTTACGCTGTGCCCCTGTCGTTTTATTTGTGTAAAGTTTGGCGTAAGATCGAGCGAATGCTTCTCTATGGCTATTTAACGAACCAGTAGGGACCTGCGAATTTTGCGTTATCTGACAGCAGCCTGGACTCCTAAGTTACTGTGTGCTCATAATACTTGTGTTGTTGGCCGGCTGTATATGTGGTGAGCCGGAATGTCTTATCCCACCAATGATGTAATACCCACCGTCATGTAATGCGAGCACACAAACATACGAGCTCCCGGAGACAGTATCTTCACGGGAGTGTGTTTGGGTGAGTATAAATCAGTGAATTCTAGTCTGTCGGCATATAATAACGCGTCCTCTGTATGTCTCAACTGAACAAGTTGATATTTTTTGCCGAACAGAGTAGGAAAATTTCGCGAATTCAATGACCTGCATGTTAGAATAAAATATCCTATGCATACTCAAGCCCTGTCTATTCGCTCATTGTCTGTTGTTCCACTGCGTAGCAGCTAGTGGACAAATGGTCGGGACTTGAGTATGCATAGGATAGTTGATTCTAACATGCAGATGATTGAAACAGTGAAATTTTCCTGTACCTAAAAATAGGCGCAGAGTATTTTCCAAAATATACTTACATAATTTACTGGAGTGTGCTTTATCGAATAAAGATATTACTAATACAATAGGCGGTTCAATGTAAACAACGTGACTCGCTCTATCACCGTTGATTAGCTAGGTGAAGAATTCTCGAGACACTTACGTTGCGCGAGGTAATGTTCGGTATATTATTGCTGGCCCTGTTCACACCTTGCGAAAGAACATTCCGGAGTCGCCATGTCACTTCAGAAATAATGCCTCTATACTAACGAAATATTAGTTTCAGTAACATTCCAAAAAAACGTTGCAGATTGATTATATTTTCTGTGCTGTTTCACTCTCCCCAGTTTTCTCGAGCTGCAGTAAAAAGTAAATTTTTAATTATCAAATGAAGAACTAACTCCAGTTACAGTCATGAAGTTTAAACTTTAAACAGTCGTCCATTGTTTGAATCAACTATTTATTGCTTATTGGTAGAGACACTGGAAAATCGCGAAAATGTTTAAAATAGTCTCCAATAAACGGTATTATATTAACCGTGACACGTGTGAACAGTTTCGGGACGAATCACACACGCTGTGTGTCCAAGCTGTGCAGTTCTAACTAGGCTTGTTGTAGAGAGAAAAAATGCTACAATTAAACGATAGCCAATGTCAATACAAAACATTCAGTGTTATATACAGCATGTTGGAGTCTAGCAAACAGTCAACTATTCCCGCGATTTTCCAGTGTCTCTACTTATTGGTTAAAAATTACGTAACGTTTACACGTAACCTGTGCGTATGTGCCTTATATATATAATTTATAGAACCCTGGTGTATGATTATGCGATACTTGCAGTTTTCGGACCGAGGACCCAGTTCGACGTAATTGAATCACCTTATAAGCGGTCACCTTGGGCAGATCTTTAGAGGCTTAGTAGTGACTGAACTATAAGAGCGACCTTGAAGTGCTCATCGAATTCCGCATCGCCGCAATGAGCACCAAGCGCTGAACTAGCGAGCAAATGTCCTTGCTGTCCAGTTTTACTGTGGCACTTTTAGCAGTGACCGTACAATTTATTTGTGCAAAGTCTGCAACAAAGTTCAGTGCAGTTTTCTATCTTAGTTGCACATACATCCGGTTAGTACATTTTGAGTGAGTACTGCAGTCTGAAAAGGCCGTTTTTAAGTATGTTGGAGGGCCAAGAAACAGTGTTTTTTAATGAGAACGTTGTCTTAACAATACCTTTCAGCCCTTGTCCGAAGGGTGATTTCTTTTCGAACATTGGCAGAATGTGCACATGTGGAATAGTTTTGCAGTAAAACGTGTTTACGAAAACACTGCAACTCATTTGAAGCGCGAGATAAGGAAGCGCCCCTAAGAGGGTGTGGTACATAATTCAATGCTAAAAGCATTAATCTACAACTGTAGGTTTCTTGAATCCAATTTGCGAAAATTAAGCAATAGCAGTCATAGACAATAGTTTTAGCCAACGTTTTAAACAAAATTGTTTCCAGTGTTACGAACTTCTGAGGCATAATCTCTGGCGTTGGAACATCGTGCATTTAACTGCGGAGCAAGAGATCACGCGTAACGAATTAATAATTCTGCATAAATATTTACTCATAAAGTTGGCAAATACAATTACCTAGGATTGTCATTGAGTATTTTATCCATATTGGCTTCGAAAAAAGCGCCAAAATCAATTGATGTTTTCAGCGTTTATTTATCTACCACGCACTCTTAAAAGTCGTAGAGATTCGCATCCGCATTTTCACTGCGTGGGTTGATCTTGTTATTGTGCACACGGCTAAGGTATTAATAAAAAACACTCTACAGTCGCAGTGTACACTTCTGTTGAGTGTAGTGCTGACCGAAGTTTGGATCTGTATCGTCCAGACAAAGAAATGTGTCGGGACACAGATGTCCGGTAGGAATTCGCTGACGACTCACCATGCCACCTGCGAGGACATATCACTCGGCAGATTACGATAAGACTGTCGTCTTCGCTACTCGCTTTCACTCATCCTTGCCTTGCTCAGACGCTGGCTCTTCGTGATATGGATATGATACTACAGTGTACGGTATTTATTAGTGGAGACATGAAAAATTCGCATTTTCTTTTAGGCGCAATCTAGAACTCCAATAACTGTTAGTTCGCGTGACACTCATAATTGGCCGTTGACGTATTTGAAACCACCTTGAAGACTCTGAGCCTATAACAACAATGTAACTAAATACATGCCCTATCACAGAGCATTCAATGAAATGCTGCTGTCTGCTTCAGTTCGAGGCTAGCCTACACATCAGAGAACCCGCGAATTTTTCCTGTATCTAATTATTACGGACCCTTGTTTTTCGCGAAAAGAATTTTGCCGCTCTTTGTTCCCGTGCCTTACGTGCACATATGCAGTTCTGCTTCGTGGTCAGCGATTGGATATTTTAACTGCCACGAGCCTTGAGGTTATACCTGCAAATCACAGACGTGTGGTGTTGCAGGAAAGGTTTTCGTAATTGGCTCAGTCAAATGAGATACGGCTCTTCTCATAGACACGCTGCCAATAACCATAAAGCAGGATTGAAGATGTGCACGTAAGGCACTGAAACAAACTGGTGCAAAATTATTTGCGCGAAAAAACAGGGTTCCTACTAATTATTAGTTTTTGAGGCCATATGTAGAGCCACTGGTGTTTGGTGAAAATAATTTTGCAGCAACATGTTGATATGTCTTAACGTACACATATGCAGCTTTGCTTGCTGTTTGGTTGTTAGCAGAATGTATTAGTGCAGAGGAGTATGTCATTTTGAAATATTCCATCGCTGTCCACGTAGCAGAAAGTTAAGCTTATTAAAAAGAAGTAATACAGAATTGTGTGACATCATATCGCTTTTGAAATAAATATTTATATTAAAAGATTATTTCCAACATTTCAGTTCATGTTGCTACAAAAGCATTTTTTTTTAGTTATAATTTTTGTTAATAATTGTTAAAATTTCAGTTTACTAGCGAGGTTAACAACCGGCATATTTTGTTGTTATCGACGTCCTAGTCTACATGTTATGTGGATTGCCGAGCGGAGAGTTCTGATTCCGATGTCTGGCGAGCGCACGCCCCTCGTTTTGCACTTAGCGAATTCGGGCGGTATTATCGGAGTTACAGAAGAAGAAAAAAATTAGTAGCGTAGTTTTAAGTGCGAGTTTTTTTCGTAGAGAAAGTTAGTTGTTTCGCGTAAAAAATTAATCCGCCTGACACGTTGCAACGCCGTCCATGTATCAGGTGACGAACTAAGGGTCAATTAATTTTTTTCCCTAACCTACCCTAATCTACAGTGTTATGGTGGAGGCACGGGGAAGGAGTGGGACTAAGTGCGTCTCAGGGCTGAGCCACATACGCCTACTAGGGTGAAGTTTCATGCAAAGGAGGCATGCATCGCTGCAGAGAGGGATTGGGCAGACATGGCCGCAATTGGAGCCATGTCTATCTCCCTAAATGTACCTATAGCTAAGCCATAATCTAAGAAGAGAGAGGGAAAAACCGGCATAGTACCGTAAAAACCCTCTCGACAGAATAGGAGTGTAACCACTCAGCAGTCACATGCATTAAACATAAAAATGGCACTGGAAAAGTAGGAAGGTCCAGGTTGTTAGTAGAGTTGTGAAGTAAGAGTGGTGCTGGGGGGGGGGGAACTGTATTTATTTTCTTTATTTCCTTTAATTTCATTTTTGGAGGGCGCTGTTTTTAACCAGGGCACTGTGGGTAAGTACAATACCCTGGTGGAGGACGAGGTTTTAAACCAAGGGTCAGGTGCGCTGAAGACAACGCAATACGGCACTTCCCCTCACCCTGGCTGCACGTGGGACTAGTTTACTTCCCAGGCCGGCGAGTAGTAAGATGATACTCCAGCGATCAAGTCTCTTACTTTGTCGGCCCTCTGGGCCAAGTCGCGAATACTGCTGATTATATGCAGCTGTGTCTCAAATGTCACAAATATCACAAGTTCCGATATATAGTTCTTAGAACATTGTCTCAAATGACACAGACGGTTTTGCCTCATACCACAAAGCAAATGTATAAGGGAACTGTCTCAAATTCCACGAGAATTTTCCAGTCCATGCCATTCACCCCGACAGTCCATGTAAACTAGATTGTTGATGTTTGTTCGTTCCGCACTGAAAAAAATACTTATTAGTCACTGCAAAATATTTTGTTAAAATGAACCTCACCAAAAGTTTTTGTTGTGGTTACAAAATTCTTTTGTAGTCAATGCAAAACTTTATTGGGGACAGCAAATTTTTTTTGCGGTCACTACAAAAAAAATTTGGTAAGGTCCATTTTAACAAAATATTTTGCAGTGACTAATAAGTATTTTTTTCAGTGCGTACGTTCATTCTAATGTTCTCTAGCAATGCTAGGGAAATTTATTTGTCACGTATAGCAATTGTATCGCGGCAATATTGAAATTATTTTCAGACCATTGTTACAGAAATATAATACACCAGCCTTCGCGTAAACTTTACGTACCCGCGTATTCGCCCAGTAGAAAGGTGGCATCATCATTTTACGTTAGAGGAAAGTGACACCCGTATGCATTCCGACGGAGTCATTGAAGAATGCGTTTTATTGTCGCCGAGAACGGGAGCCCGTTTGTAATTTCTGAGACCCGTCCAGGTAGAAAACGAAACCCTATTGGTAGGGCCACGAATTTTTCGCGGAAATAAGTTTGCCCCAGTTTCCTTCAGTGCCTCACATGCACATCTGCAGCTATGTTTCATGGTTATCGGTAGAGACATGAACTTTTCGCGAAAAGAAATTTGCCTCACTTTGTATCAGTGACTTGTGTGCACGTCTGCAGACTTGCTTCACGGTCAGAGATTGGATGTTTTGACATTCGTGTATCGTGGGGTTTTACACGCAAATCACAGACGTGTGGTGTTACAGTAACCTTATTGTGATTGGTACAGTCAAATGAGAAACGTCACAGTTCAAAGGGACGCTGCCAATATATGTGAAGAAGAACTGCAGACGTGCATATAAGGCACTGGAACAAAGTGGGGCAAAATTCTTTTCGCGAAAAGTTCATGTCTCTAGTTATTGGCAGTATGTACTTGTGAAGTGTCGTCTTTCATTTGACTGGGCCAATCACAATAAGGTTATTGCAACACCTCACGTGTATGATTTGCGGGTAGAACCCCCAAGTCACGTGACAGTTAAAACATCCAGTCACTGACTATGAAGCAGAACTGCAGATGTGCTCGTAAAGCACTGAAACAAACTGGGGCAAGAGTATTATCACGAAATGTTCGTGCCAATGAAGACGCCACGCTATAGTGATTAGTTGAAGAGATTTTCGTCAGCACTTAAGGGGCCCGCCTCGTGACACATGTGTTTGTGTGAGTGAGGTATGGTGCTAAGGGCGACGTCGTATGGGCCATACAACGGTGCGTCGCCTCTATGCTTAAGGCGTGACGTCTTCGCGAAAAAAACAAATTTCCTATGGGACTTTAAGTGGTGACCCTATTGTTTTATTTACGAAATCACTTTACTAAAGTCCAAATCACTGCCCTTAAGTGGTTTCACATGTATTCGGCTAGTATATTTTCCTCTGTAGCAGCCTGAAAACCCCGTTTTAACCCATTTTGACGTGCCCTAAAAGGTGATTTATAATCGTGTGTTGTCTTGAAAGTACTTAAGGGCAGTCGTCTGAAGTGTGTGTTCTTTTCGTAGAGAAACGGCGTGAACACACGTGTATTAGTTTCGGTGTAAAACTTTTTCTTCAAACACGCTGCAGTGTGATTTTATGGCAACGAGGCGGGCCCCTTAAAGTCGAGGTCTGGCTCTGGTGAGACCGACATGACGTATGGAGCAGTACCAGACTGATGGGGCGAAGGAAACGGGAGGTCTCCAAGAAAACCCTCAGACCAGCGGCATCGTCCGACACGATTCCCACATGCGAAAGTTCGGGGACCGACCCCGCCAGGAATCGAGCCAATTCGCCTTGGTGGGAGGTGGGTGAGTGCTCTAATGCGCCACCCCACCAGCAAGTTTGTCTCCCGGCATATTAATTATATTTTTGGCTTTTCATTATATTGACTTTTCAATGAAGTGTTACGCGTTTATTACTGCATTCCTAAGGTCGAAACTGGCTGCCACGTGTAATACTCTGTCGCCTTTACGCGTAAGAAAGTGAGTGATCATGCAGTCCTTATGTGTAGAGCCGCGATTTTATGGCGAAAAGATTTTTGCAACATTTGGTTTCGATGCGTCATGTGCACACCTGCAGCTCTGCTACATCGTCTGTGGTTGGATGACTTTTCCCTCACTAGCCTTGACAAATTATAGACGTACAGACTCACAATAATCTTATTCTGATTGGTGCAGTCAAATGAGAAACGTGTCTGAACAAAGACACGCAGCCAATAACCATGCATCAAAGCTGCCGATGTGCACGAGAGACACTGAAACAAAGTGGGGCAAAAATCTTTTCGCGACAAAATCGTGGCCCTAATTATGAGCCAATAGATAATCGATTGTGGCCAGCGGGTGTATAGGACTGACAAGTCTAGGCTGCTGCCAGATGAATCCGCGAAATTGACGTACCTCTAGTGATGACAGTACGCGGGATTGTACCTGGTGATCACGTAGGAAGGTTTGGAAGGTTTGTTATCAAATCTACTACAGTTCCCCAAACAAATTTCCCTATACACGTGATTTTAACGTAGCATTCTGATAATGGAATTTCCTTGTGTTTCGCACATTTTCTTAAATAAACGATATGCCTGGAAAATTCTATTCCTGAATGGCCTTTTTGCGTGTGTTCTTTTCAGTGAGAAAATATACGACGTATATTCGAGTTTGTTTTGGAAATGTGATTCACGTGCCTGGTTGGCGGGCGACTTAAAGGAAGAAAAAAATGTCGCTTGCTGTTTTCGGATGCTTTCAGTGTATTAAAGTTTTTATCGCGAGCGAAGTAATGTCGTTGGGATACGTAACATGTCTCTTGCGCGCGGGGAAGACAGTTGAATACGGCATGAGGATGCGGTCCGAGAAGTATTCATTTGCTACTTAATGGTTCGTTATTATAATAGTCATTCGTGTTTGTTGTATTCAGTCGCCTGCCGTGTCAGTAAGTGTACACTTCTAAAACGTTGTTTGTAAACTTACCACAATAGTGCTAAGAAATCGCAGTAGGTATTGTAAATTTGTTTCCTATGCATCAGTGGTATAGTTCCTAGTGTTTTCATGTTTGCGTAGTAACGGTGCTCACATTTGCTCGCTTTACAAGCAGAAGTATGGTGTCCCGTGCTAACTTGCAGTACTAGTCGAGACGTTTTTTTATATAATTTAGGTGTTTGGTTAATTGCTTCGAGTTAAAGTCGGAATTCACAAAAAATTGTTGTGCCTACATACCCTTGAAAACTCTGTAGTTTCTTGTGGTGTGTATGATTGGGTGACATACGTCTGACACAACATAGTTGTCTGCAGATCAATAACTGGTATCAAATGTTACAATAGCGGCATTCTTAATTGGCTCAGTCAAATAGGGTAACAACTCCGCGTACGAGCGCGAAAATCTTTTCATAAGTTGAACGTGCGTTGAAACCCAGCAAATAGTCAAGTTTTCCCGCGATAAACCGTTATCTATAGCTAGAGGCGTGCAAAATTCGTGTTATCATTTGGAAGCAGACTAAACTTCACATTACTGTACATAACAGAGCATAATCTGCGATCCAATTAGCTACGAACTTTTATATGTTGTCATTTACGTGTGTTACGTCTTTACAGAGATTGGCCTCTCTACCGTGTAAGCATTCTCCGCGGCAAGTCACGACAATATCGGCCAGCGGGAGACGTCGAACGAGCCTATAGTCACTTCAGGTGTTGTATTTTATATGACACTTCGAACCACTAAATCAGTGTTCAGCCGTTCTCTGTCAGTAGGTTGTGACTGATAAATCAGTGATTTGAGTTTCTAAATCGTTTACTCACAGTAGTCACTGCTTAATCAGCGGATTTGAGAATGAGTTAATTGATTATGATTGAGCTTTTTTCACAATACCTTATGTAGCAGGAAGTGTGCATTTCTTATCACCATCGCTGTGATTATTATTGTAAAAATAACAATTATATTAATGGTATTTCAAGACTTTAGACACGCAAGCCTCGGAGATAGGTGCTTTGTTGCTAATTTACTTTCTTTTGAAAGTAATGTTTTATTTTAAATGGGTCAATGTTGAAACAACCCGAGTGCAGGTAAGTCCTGTGATGGAAAATGGACGGCCCAATGACCTGCATCGAAAAGTGTTTCGCTCACCACTGCGTCGGTGGCTTTTGATGAGACGACGCTGTACGTGAATATGGCTTATCAACTAGCCCAGTTAAATAACGAGACTGCTGTCAGATTCACGCTTACAATCACCAGACATAGTTACTACGTCCGAAGTTAAGAGCTCTCATCTGACAAGTAGTTACACGCTCTGAGCTACGACACTTGGTGTGAGACCTGCTGATCTGTGATTGGTCCTCGCTCTGTGTGTGCAGGCCGCAGGGACCTTATCTCGTACAAGTGGGAAGAAATCGTAATTTTATGTTTGTATAAAACAGTTAGATCCACTGTCGTTGCCTCGCGTATACGTCTGCATCTCTGCTTAGTAGTTATTGGAGTGTTTCTTCGTGCAGAATGGTCAGTTAATTTCTCTGTGCCAATCAGAGTAGGGTTACTGCGACACCACACGTCTGTGATTTACGGATGGAACCCCGAGACGCTAACAGTTGGAAACATCCAACCATCGAATATGAAGCAGAATTGCAGATGTGCACATAACGCATTCAAACAAGTTAGTGTGAAATACTTTTCGTTATGAATCAGTGTTTCTAGAAATACTGATAGTTTTGTAGACTTTACTAGAGAGCACAGTTTCCTCTTACAAACAAATATCTCAGCCAGTTTTACTATAATTAGAGATGGCGGTTAGAGGTCGGAAAAATTCGCGAGTCCACTGTTGTGTAGGCTAGTCTCTAAGAATATTTATCTACAGAATGTGATAGCAGCTGTTTATTATCTGCTTGCTGACACAGTGAAATGGGCCGGCATTTAGTTCCAGTTTTATTATTGGCTCAGCTACTTCCAGGAAGTGTCGAGTAAGTCAGCAGCCAATTGTGAACGTGATACAGGCCTATAGTGGCTGGAATTCTAGATTGCGCCTAAAAGAAAACGCGGATTTTTCATGTCTCTAGTGATGGTTTATCGTCGGAAAATGTGACTGTTTGCTGGATTTCAACGCACGTTCAGCTGACCAAAATATTACTGTCTTTTGCTTGTACATGGAACTGTTACCCTACTTGACTGAGCCTATGAGGATCCCGATATTGGTCTGCGGACAGCTACGTTGAGTCAGACGTACATCAGCTGATCGATAGGGCCACGATTTTGTCGCGAAAAGATTTTTGCCCCACTTTGTTTCAGTGTCTCACGTGCACATCGGCAGCTTTGATGCATGGTTATTGGCGGCGTGTATTTGTTCAGACACGTTTCTCATTTGACTGCACCAATCAGAATAAGATTATTGTGACTCCTTACGTCTGTAATTTGCCAAGACAAGTAGGAGTAAAATTATCCAATTACGGGCGATGTAGCAGAGCTGCATGTATGTACATGACGCATCGAAACCAAATGTTGCAAAAATCTTTTCACCATAAAATCGTGGCTCTACCGATCGATCATACATATCACAAGAAACTACAGTGTATTCAAGGATATGCTGGCACAAAACAATTTTCGCGATAGGCTATACCATCATCCTAAATTATGGTGTATCGCGAAAATGTTTTGTGCCAGCATATCCTTGAAAACGCTGCAGTTTCTAGCAACATAAATGCTTCGGTGATATACTTCTGACTCAGCGTAGCTGTCTACAGGCCAATTGCATGCCTCAAATATCGGGATCCTTATTGACTTAGTCACATAAGGCAACAGTTCCAAATACAAACTGCAGCCCGTAATCTTTTTGCTAGCAGAACGTGCATTGAAATACAGCACAGTCACATTTTCCCGCGATAAACCATCATGTCTAACCATACTGGCATTTCAAAGTTAAATTTTGCGTGTTCTTACTTTATGAACACCGCGAAAACCAATAAACATAATGAAATAATACACGCAGAAAACATAAATTGATTTCTGTGGCTAAAATTCTCAATGGCAATCCTAGGTAATGGTATTTGCCAACTTTATGAGTAAATATTTACCCAGAATTACTAATTCGTTACGCGTGATCTCTTGCGCCGCAGTTAAATGCACGAGGTTCCGACGTTAGAAATTGTGCCTCAGAAGTTCGTAAGAATGGAAACAATTTTGTTTCAAACGTTGGCTAAAACTATTGTCTAGGATTGCTATTGTTTAATTTTCGCAAATTTGCTTCGAGAAACCAACAGTTATAGATGAATGCTTTTGGCGTTGAATTATGTACCACGCCCTCTTAACTTACTTTTACGGGGCGTGGCATGAAAAGAACTCTTAGATAGGCTACTCCGGATATGGAATTAACATAACATTTTTTAAAGTCAGTATAGAAAACAAAAACAAAAAAAGCACCAAAATATTTAAGCCAACTTTTTGAGAAAACACATTGTCGATTTGATGCGGTTTTGTGGGGTTTGATTGAGGCTTAAATAGTTGTCGCTAAGTGTCTTTGAAAGATTCTTGCAATTGGTCTGTCAGTGGAATATTATGTATACATACACTCTAAAAAAATAGTTTGTAAATTTACCAGACGTGAGTATAGGAGCGCTAAGAAAGTAGGTATGGTAGAATAGTTTACCAGACATCCACGGTAGCACTCTTAAACCTTTTTATAAAACAGTCAAATGTATGCTGAAGTTACCAGACTTGTATTGTAACAAGTGTAAAAGTTTGCATATTTGCAAGACGAAGTTTGGTAACTGTACCATACTGCGTCTGGGATAATAACTTCCTAAACATTCGAGGATGTTTTTTTTTACATTGTACACCATCGCAGTGACATCGACCCAGAAAATCAACAATGAGGCAAGAAATATAATAAAAGTAAAAAAAAGCAGATTTTGAAGTAGTAATCAACACATCCATAAACAATGAAAATAACACAAGGAGAAAATTCCCGTAGGGAATTGTTTATAGACAGCGGTGACGTAACAGATATAAGACTAGACGACACTTCAACAAAGAGACGGAAGAACACAGTCAGTTTTCCCAAACTAGCTTGTCACAACGTTCCGGATGCTGACATCTGCTACCATCATGTTTTATTCTTGATTTGACTATATAGCGCTACAGTGGTGTGTCTATATAGAACATTGCACGTAAGTTATACTAAACGATTGCGTCGCTGTGGCTAAATATCTGAACACAAAATGGACCAAAAATCGTGTCTGTGATTGGTAGAGCCACGATTTTATGGTGAAAAGATTTTTGCAACATTTGGTTTCGATGCGTCATGAGTAGAGACATGAACTTTTCGCGAAAAGAATTTTGCCCCACTTTGTTGCAGTGCCTTATGTGCACGTCTGCAGTTCTGCTTCATATAGATATTGGCAGCGTGCCTTTGAACTGTAACGTTTCTCATTTGACTGTACTAATCACAATAAGGTTACTGTAACACCACACGTCTGTGATTTGCGTGTAAAACCCCACGACACACGAATGTCAAAACATCCTATCTCTGACCGTGAAGCAAGTCTGCAGACGTGCACACAAGTCACTGACACAAAGTGAGGCAAATTTCTTTTCGCGAAAAGTTCATGTCTCTAGTCATGAGCACGTCTACAGGTCTGCTACATCGCCCGTAATTGGATAATTTTACTCTCACTTGCCTTGGCAAATTACAGACGTAAGAAGTTACAATAATCTTATTCTGATTGGTGCAGTCAAATGAGGGACGTATCTGAACAAAGACACGCTGCCAATAACCATGAATCTAAGCTGCCGATGTGCACGTGAGTCACTGAAACAAAGTGGGGCAAACATCTTTTCGCGACAAAATCGTGTCTGTGATTGGCGGTGTTTTACATACACACAGCATTTCATTACTGTGCCGTTTCAGAAAACCAACAGCGAACGAAGGGAAACAATAAAAGAATAAACATGTTGAATTGGATGTAGTCAGCACATGCACGAGTGATAAAACCTTTAAAAAATCCCAAGAGAAATAGTGTCAAATCACAGGACATAGACACAATTCTTCTTGGGATTCAGTAAATGTTATTAGGGCACGGTAGTTTTCGTGAAAATATTTTTGCAGCTTTTTGTTTCAGTGCCCTATGTGCGCACCCGCATCTGTGCAAAGGTGGTCATTGATTGAATGTCTTAACATAACAACGTTTGGAGCTTAAATCCGCCAATCACAGACGTGTTGTGTCACTGTTATCCGTGTACTGATTGACACAGTGAAATGAATAATAACTTTGCACAAAAGCACTCTGCCTATAATCATGAAGTTGGGGTGCAGGTGTGCACGTAAGACACTGAAACAAAGTGGGGCAAAAATCTCCGTAGTTATTATTTATGTAGGCCTACGTCTTGACTACAACCAATTTGGTATGTATTTGTCTATTTTTTTATTTGTTCATTCTTAGTTTTCTAAGACTATGTAGCACTGCAATAGTGCATGGCCACAATATTTCCTAAATTAAATAACAATGCTTGCCGGTTGTTATTTTTGAACGATTCTTGCAATGGGATAAGTTACAAACTAAAGCTGTACTTTGGATTTACACCAATGCAGCAAGTGGCGTGTCACAGAAAACCAGATAATAACACACAAACAAACAGACTAGTAAATAGACAATAGGACATATAGCCTACTTGCTGTGACACACGATTTGCTGCAGTGGCTTATGTCCAAAAATACTTCTTTAGTTTGCCGGTTGTTGGTTTGACTTATTAATTTCGAAGAACACGTAGGCCTCAATAAATATTTTTGCAGGTTATGCATAAGTTTATTGGGTATTTTTACGGATGGTATTTAGGTGCGTGGTCGATAAATCGTAAACCAGCCATTGCCGTGGCATTTCGATGCACCTCTGGAATTTTTTTGCCCTCCGCCCCGTATGCTGATCCAGACCGCGGTAGTCTCTCTCTGGAGTTGTGCCGGCGGAAAATGCGAGTGCCCGCGCTACACAAGGAACTCGTGGAACGGAACTGGAATGTCGAGAATCCTCGTCCCGCTGCGAGCGATGGTTTCCCAGTCTCCGACTGCAGGTGCCGTGGAGAGGGAACGAGTGGGCGCGGACACAGAGCACGGCGTGCTGACAGAAGCGGAACGGTGCTCCCCTGCACGTTTCCTTTGATGTCTGCGCGCCCGGCCTGGCAAACGTACGCGCACTCTTGTCCGATTCACTGTCGCGTGCTGCGAGAGATTCCCTTTTGGCCGGACTCTAGGCGCTGATTAGCCTGCCTTGGCTCGAGGGTTCCAGAGGGAGCATAGAGTAAATATTGAGTCCGTGGTACGACTGACTGAAAGGGGACTTCAACATCAGTCAGGTGATTGTAGGTAACGTGCACGGGCGCTAACGTAATCCGTAGAGACACCGTCCTATGGATTATTAAGTAACTTCCTTCTCTTCATTGCTTGCCGTCTAATTCAATACTTGAATTGGGCTATCTGTGATTGGGGCGGGCCATCGTTTTTTTGTTGTGTTGTGTTCTAGGGTCTTCCAGGGCGTGTGTAACAATTCGTCACACAATTGCAAAGAAATTCTACCTTGAGTCCTGAAATAAATTCGTGAGAATTTACAGACTCTAGTAATCTGTGATTACAAGTCATATATACGTCTCAGACTTACAGAATCCTAATGTACTGAGAAATTCGCGTTTTTTAAGGCACGGGCTGGAATTCGAAGTACTGTTTTTTGTGTCACTTTCGCAATTGGCGACTGCTGGAGTCGCCTCACTCCGCCATATTGTTGGCTCGAATTGGCCTCGCGTGTCTAATACTGCCTTCTCTGTTCTAGGCTGCTCTGAGACTACATACATAACTTCCACATCTCGCCAGAGCGGCAACAGAATTCCAACTTTGATATCGTTAGATTTTTTTTCATTTCAACAGTCCATTAAAAAATCATAAGAAGCTGGAAGAACTGGCGAGTTAATTGAAATCGACTGCTCAGTGACTGACATAATTGGAGCTGTGGTTTCTCCGTCATGTATTATTTCTTCAGAGCTCTCCAGAAGGCGTAAGTCAAATAACTCGGTGATCATTTGCGAAAACGACAAAAAACGCGCATTTGTTTGATTCTAGCCTACACCAACAATCAATTGTTCGTTTAGTATTGGTTCGAAATGACTCGTGCTAGAAAATATTATGTAATGTTAACGAACAAATACGTTAAAAAATATGACTGACTCATGTAAGCGCTCAAACTTGTAATGCTGAAATATGAAAAGTCTTAAGTGTTGGTTTGTTAATATCGTACGCTCTTAGCTGAGCAAAAAAAAAAAAAAAATCCACCCTAACAATAAAAAAAACTTGTATAATTCATCTCTCCAATTCAACATATTTTTTTTCGCATTTTCTCTTGAAAATGTGTGAAATTATTTAATCGGATTTGCAAGGTTGGTACCTCAAAATTCCCTGACTTCTCATTTTACTAGTTTTCGTTCCTTGTAGCTTTGGTCGAGCGTTTTTCATTACCTTTGGAGATGTTAAGTTAAAAAAAGGTGGGGAGGTTTATTTGAATTAAACCCTGTTTTGTACGACGTCTCATAAATTAAATGGATAATATTTCGTGAGTAGTAGACTGAGAAATCTAGGGCTTGCTGTGCCGCGAATTTTACACTGTATATACAGGATGTTACGGCGGCCGCCTACCTCACGCTTCAAATGTGTTACAGTATGTTCGTAAAAAATTTTTCCACGTGTGCCCATTGTGCCAACGTACGAAAAGAAAGCAGACGTCAGACAAGGTTGGAACCTCATAGTTAAGACACTACGCTCATTAAAACCCTGTTTCTAAGCCCTCCAACATGGCTAAAAACGGCCTCTTCAGACTGCCGTACAAAATGTACTAACAGGATGTATGTGAAACTCAGATTGCGACCTGCACTGAACTTAGTTGCAGACTTTCCACCAATACAATTATATGGTCACCGCTTAGTGTCGCGTAGTAAAATCTGTTCGGCGGGAAGCTTGCACGTTAGTTCAGCGCTTGGCTCGTTGAGGCGACGCGGCGTCTGATGCGCGCTTCAAGGTCGACCTTACTGCTCCGTCGCTTTTGAGCTTCTCACGCGCGGGTAAGCGGTGCCCTTAATGAACGCCGTTTAAAACATTCTGTAGCGTGATAGCCGACACTGAGACAAGAAGTTTGATATAAGACACTTGAGGCCACAATAGTCGGGAAACGCCTTAAAATTGGTGATCATACGTTGAACATATGGTATCACAGATGCCACACATCGCTGCATCTGTGACTGCCAAGCGGAAAGTTCGTGTTGCATCAATCCAATCAATTGTGTCCACTTAACAGTGTACCACCTGGCCCGCGTATGCTGCTTATATGCGCAATTTACTGTGTTACAATCTGGTGTCTTTTGCAGAGTGTTTGTGCACGTTTCCTGCGCATCAGCGAAGTGTTAGTTGACATTAATGTGAAAAGAAAATTTTTGATTTAGAAATGGTAGCAAAAAACCATTTGTTTTGTTACTAAACTAGATCAGCAGTAATGTTTATGACAAAGTTGGTTGTAGTTTTTATTCACAAATTAATATTTTTCACGAGAACTTGAAAATGAAAGAATTTATCGAAGATATTATATTTAAATATTTCTGTGTTGAAAACAGTACTTTGTTACCACAAGCTTAACAGGTCCAAAGTATATTTTTTTCTGCAAAGAAAACCTTTTTACTCTGCGAGGCATCATGCAGAACTAAATCCCGTAAACGGTAAATAAAACTAGGCATGCAATCGTCAACTAATGTCTTTGTCTACCTTTAAAACATCGACAAGGAACTAACGTGTTATAAAATAATGACTTGTAATCTGTAAAAAAAATACTTTGAAAAAATCCGCAGGATCTTTAAAAAAAATTGTATGTCATCAAAAAAGAAATGTTGCCCTGCGTTGGTGTAGTTTTGTGTACTGCGGACGTTCGTAATTCTTTCTTGCTTGTCAGACAAATCTGCAAACAATATTTGACCTCGAAGAAACATAGAGATACGCTGTGGAAGCATACGCATACTGTAGATAACCTACGTAAAGGAATGAATGGGCTGATTTATCGCGGGAGAAGTTGACTTTGCTAGGCTTAAGAGTTTAGTGGACAGTGCGCGTAAGCCGTGCTGTACCGTGGTACGGGAAATATGTTTTCTTGTGTAATTATTAAAAATGTTTCCAATGTGTTTATCTACGAAAAGAAGCCACACTTAAAACTGTGTCTCTATGATTTTAAGAATCCTGTCCGCTAATAAAAAAACACGATTTACAAGTTCTTCAAAGTGCTGAAAATGACTTTCACGTTGCTGTAGCTGAGAAAATATCAACCGTAATCGGAAAACAAAATCATAGACACCTGCATTGGACTTTACTTCATACTTTCCACTAATAAAATATAACGGTTATCGCTTGAAGCCCCGTTGAAAAACAGTTTCTACGAAAACGTTGCACTCTATTTAGTCCTTCGTTCCTAGGAGCTATAAGGTGTTTGACGGACGTGTTATATTCGACTTATTGCCATCTCCGTTTCTGTGCCTTGAGCGGGGAAAAAAAGCTAGCGTCCACTAACTCTTTAACGCGTGGTTTTAGTCGCCATATTGGATTATTTTATTTTTTGCTTTTACGAAGTTCTGAGAAGCAAAATGAGGAATTTGCGATTATAGCGCAACATTTAGGCCTTTTTGCCTTGCGCTGCAGCACAAACGTGGGAACTTTTAACTTAGGCTGCAATCAGTCAACTATATTAAGAATATTAAAAAAATCGTCTGACTAATTGTGGCCTAAGTATACGTTAAAAGTCAACGGCCATGTTTGTACTGTAGCGTAAGGTAAATCGAATTTGCGATGTAATAGCAAATTTTACCTTTTTCTACTCCGAATTTCATAAAGCCGAAAAATAAAATAATCAATTATGGCGACTGAATACGATCCTTAACTGTGACATGTCCATACATAACATTATTGTTATATAGTTATTGTCGTGTCGCTATCTGACTGGGCCAATGGTAACTCTGGTACGACGTTACTGAATATTTGTGACTCGTATTTAAAAAACTTCATAAGCATCTTCCAGTCATACAAGATATATGCCGCTACACAGGTTTGCAAAATAAGGTGGCATAAGAAATTCTTGTGATTTTCCTCTAGTTGTAGCTATAAATATTAGCTGCATTAACAAGCAACTTTTGGTAGTTTACACCATCAAAGCAACACTTAAACAATTTCTAGCAAGAAACAACGTACAGAATTGTGTAAACAGAATGTAAGAAAACTCGCTGCCACAGCCTAGCGAATCAGGATAATATATTAATGAAACTCTAACTTGAACAACTGCTAGACAGTTTAGTTAGATAAACATTTATTTATTTAATAGCACTTTATCTGCTGTAACGTAAATCTGAGCTTGTACGCTGTAAAAATTTTTTTGTGTACTTTTACAAAGAAAATCCTTGGAAACCCAGTTGCCAAAGAAATTCCTTGTAAAACTACAATGGTTATCCTTGCAATAAAATACAAAGTATATGTTTTGTAAAATTACAAGTACTAGCTGTACTTTCAATAAGGAAAAAAATTAATTTAAATGTTCATTGTACTTCATATATAACACTGAACTTATTTATCAAATAACTTTTGAATAAAGGACGTATACAAGAGATTATTTTGAAAATAAAAAAGTCTCGGGAGGTGATAAGTTTCGAACCACTCTTACCATGCTTAGATTCTACGCATCTTACCGCTCGAGCACTGTGACTTACGTATTACTTAGTCTTTTATTTATTTGTATACATTTAATGTAACGTTCAGTAATTATTATTTATTTAAAAGCACGTATTTAATATAAATATTCACTTTATTTCAGAAAAATACTATTCAGAGGTTGTGATCTTTGCATAAGTAATTTCCAGTGAACTTAAGGGTTTTTGTAGGCTACACATTTTTTTAGAGTGTTTTTGCAAACAAAATCCTTTTAATGTTATAAACTAATAATTTTACAAGGAATATTTCCAACGTTTACAAAAGTTTGTACAACTACGAGGAAGCGCCTTGTCATATTTTACAAAATAATTTACAGTGCAGGAACTGTCGATGTAGTTGCAAGGAATTCCTTTGTAGTGTTACAAAGTTTACCTTTGTAACTTCTTAAACTAATGATTTTTACAAAGAGTTAGTACCTTTGTACTTTTACACGGACTTGTAAAAGTACAAAGAATATCCTTGTAAATTTTACAAAAATTTTTTAGAGTGTAGAAGTGGTGACTGCAAGTGGAATACCACATAACGTGAACGTAAAACTTGCACACACAAATACTACCAAAACTGCCGGAAAATAATAACACATAATGTGCATTAAAGAAAAAACGAATAAGAATTTTTACACTGGAAAATATGTTTACGGGAATGTACTTCTTTGCATGTTTATAAAAAAATATGTTATTAGTGAGTTCATTGTCAAAAAGTCAAATAAACTTTTTATGCAGGTTCTTCAGAATCCAAATTTTGTGAGAAAACGTTCTTTAAACCACTCCGTCAATACAATTAGTATGCGAATTCGAAATATAGTCGTAATAATGCCAGAAATTAAAAATATAGGTTTCCTGTTCGATGAAGAAATCATAAATAAACAATCGTATAGTTTTTAATTAGCACCGCGTCGGATCGAAGAATTACTAAGGTTTCGCCGTCAGAACATCTACTGATGAAGTTACATCACAGCTAAGCGAAGACGTTTTCGTGCGTGTAAATTTATTAAAATAAATACGTCCAATTTCCCCGAATTAATTCAATCGTACGTATTTACATTTAAATGAAAATAATTAGGATAAAAAAAACAGGAACTCCTTGTTTGGGAAACGCTACTGGTAGTTTGCAGTTGGTTTTCGGCTTCCAGAGTAGAAGACGACTTCGTCTACATTATTAGGAGCACTTACAACTTCCCGTGTCATACCTCAAACGTCTTATTATCGGGGGATGTTTCTGAATAATCAGCCTCTTTAGCATCAATAATCAGCAGAGTAATGTATAAACAGTCATAGTGAAAGAACGTGGTGATAAATTACGATGGCGTAATCTTCATCTCACGTTCGGAGGCCGTCAGTAAAAAAACAAACGTGAAAATAAACACTTCCACCATCCGAAGTAATGAGTATCGAAGTAGTGTGCATGAATCAAAATGCAGTAAAAAGAACAGTAATCATATTCGACTGCAACTGCACACCCGCCAATTGTTGACTTCTGGCCACGAGTTGGCGTGCCACTTACACTTTTTTTTTTAGCGCTTTCGGTGTGATGAGGGCGTGAATTAACACGCTCTGCTTTGTCTGCGCTGCTATGAAACCTGTACTGAAGCGCCCGGTGTTTCGACCCTGGCACGTCTTATCTAGGAGGAAATTAGGCATCACTGTTGGCCTGGCGCAATACAGAGTTGCAGCGAGTCTGAAACACATGTTCCGACTATCTACTCAACATACCGACAGACTTTATTATTACTGAAACTCGTCCAGGCAACTGTGGTGCTGAGAAACTTAGTGGTGTTAAGTCAGGTAAAATAGTTTACATTACAGTTGTATGTAGTCACGAATAAATCGCGGCGCAGTCTTGCAGTACAAGTGTCATATTATTTCAGCAATAATTCAAAATATATGACGTATGTAGAGATGCTGGTATATCGCGAAAATGTTTTGTACCAACATACCCCTGAAAACGCTGTAGTTTCTTACATAAGTAGAGATGATGGTTTATCGCGGGAAAAGTTGACTGTTTGATGGATTTCAATACACGTCCAGCTTACCAGAAGATTACTGGCTTTAGCTTGTACGTGGAGCTGTTGCCCTATTTGACTGAGCCAATAAGAATCCCGATATTGTAATATTGGATGCCTGGTATTGGTCTGCAGACAGCTACGTTGTGTCAGTGTT